>PVKA01029265.1:0-28481 GCA_004027165.1 Ctenomys sociabilis | reverse complement strand
AAGAAAAGTTGATCCCATTTGTTGATTCTTTCAAGAGCTTCCCATGCGAATATATGTTTGTTCATGAACTCTTTACCTACCCCTATGTCTTCAAGAGTTCCTCCTACTTTCTCTTCCAGGAGATCGAGTGTTTCTGTTTTAACGTTTAGATCTTTAATTCATTTTGACTTTAACTTAGTGCATGGTGATAGAGCTGGGTCAAGTTTTAGTTTTCGGCGTGTAGAAAGCCATGTTTTCCAGCACCATTTGTTAAAGAGGCTATCTTTCTCCCAGTGAGCTTGTGTAGCCCCTTTGTCAAAGATAAGATGGCTGAGTGTTTTCGTAGTCATATCATTTTAAAGTCATATCAAGTCCATTTTTAAGTGGACAATTTTAGAACATCATTCTAAACACAAGGGTGAAAAAAGAAAACATAATGGAAACTTTTAAGTCCTTTAAAAGAGAAAAAGGGAAAAAGAAAAGAAGCTATTGTGCTTTGGGCTGGCGGCTTTATATATGTTGTCTGCAACACACTCAAGAAATCTATCATTGCAAGGCTACACATGTTAGTATAGGGGTAGAAAATCACCAACAATTTCCAAACTCCTTGATACACCTATCTGTAAAAGATAAAAAAGAACAAAAACTTATAAGCTAATCAAGCTCCAAATAAATCTAAGTAAAGTGTTGCCAAACAATTGGCAAACCAAATCCAGACAGAGAAAAAAATTACCACAAACAAGTTGAGCTTATCCCTTTAATGCAAATGGATCTTACTACTACAAAAATCCAATAATATAATTGATCACATTTACCAATTAGCAGAGAAAATTATAGCAAGCGTTACAATGGTATAATGATTAGAAATGCTTCCATAAAATTTATTACACATATGGTTATGAAAAACATTTTTAGTAAAGTAGAAGTAAAAAGAACCTCCTTCAGATGATAAAGGGTTCAACATACATACGCATATACACACAGTTTGTAGTAAACAGACATGCAAGATCACAACGCTAAAAGCATTTCCTTTAAAGTCTGAAATAAAATAGAAATACTCAGTAACACCACACCTATCAAACATTTTATTAGAAATCATATCCAATGTAATAAGGTAAAACCAATTTTCAAAAGATATATGAACTAGAAAAGAGAATACAAAACTCATCATATTTTTACTTGGCAAACAAAAAGGATTTACATAACTAAAAGAGTGGCTGAATATAAATCAGTATATAAAAGACAACTGAATTTTTATTTTCCGGTAATAATAAAGGAGTACAATTTCAATAACCACAGAAATATTAATTAATTAACCCGCAGAGATAACTACAGAAATATTGATCAAGGATACATCTCATTAATGTGCTCAAGATTCTTATGAAGAAAATTACATAACTATTGAAAATGAACACATAAAGGAATAAGTACATAATCTTCATAGATAATTTAAACCTCATAAAATACCTATTCTTTAGTAAGGTATAGATAAATTCACACTGTTCTAACTCAAATATCAATGGAATATTTCAGAGAATTTTATGAGCTGATTCCAAAAAAGTAGGCTGGGAGTAGTGACCCATTCCTATAATTTCAGAAGAGGCTGAGGCAGGAGGATCGCCATGAATTCAAGTCTAGCCTGGACTACATAGTGAGTTCAAGGCCAGCTTGAACTACATAGTGAGACCCTGTCACAAATCAATCATTTATCTATCAATCTATATAGAATAGCAAATGTGAAGATATAAATAACAAAGACCTTCAAAAAGAAGATCAATAGAAGTCTTTTATATAAAATGTATGTTTTGCAGGTATGTTGTATGTGTGTACACAATACTAGGGATTGGACACAGGGTTTTGCACTGCTTTTTTTGTTTGCTTTTATTTTATTTTATTTTATTTTATTTTATTTTATTGCAGAATCAAGAATTGAACTCAGGACCCTGTTTTTGTCAAGCAGGCATTAATTCTACTGAGCTATCTCCCTGGCCCTTTAGTTTGTATTTTGATAAAGGATTTCTTTAAATGACTAAGCTGCCGGGGCTGAGCTTGAACTTGTCTTCCTTGCTCAGTATTCAAGCATGCTGGCATTATAGATGTGCACCACCATACAAGGCACTAGATTTTATTTTAAAGCTTTGTAATTTGATAATGACATCCAAAAAAAAAAAAAATGCTCACTTCTATTAGGAAAAGTAAAATTGAATATTTTTCTCATTTAACACAAACGTAGAACCTAGTTGAATGGGTAGAGGAAGATTTCTTAAACAAGATGCAAAAAGTGAAAACTAATGAAAAATTGTGATAGTTTCGATGAAATTAAAATCAAGAGCCTGTTTTTCCAGACTATGAAGAAATCTATAATGAAGCTATAAATTGCGATAAAATACCTTCTTATATAAAAATCTATAAAGTATTAGTAGTCATAAAGTAAAAACTTTAAAGTTAGTTATTAAAATTTATTAAGGAAAGGTACTCATCTTTCAAAATAGAGGCTCTTTGAGAACCTCTGTGGAATACATGTACAAAGGACTGGGTGCACAGCTCGGAACTTGAGGGCATAGGATGCTCCCTATCGGCACTCCTTTTTTCTTTCTTATTAATGTATTTAGCACAGAGTCTTCAGGGTCTCACTGCACAGATCAGATTCATAGTGATTCTCCTGTTTTCAGCCTCCCAATCGCTGGGATTACAGACGCGCAGCACCACACCCAGTCTCAGTAGCCAACTCAGCGCGTCCTGGGGGAGTGGGCCAGGGATCGAACCCTGCCTCTCCCCAATCCTACCTAAGCTGGAGTCCGCTGAGCTATCTGGCCGGCCCTCCTATCAGCACTCTTTACTTATGCTACAGTAGCCCGTTAAAAATCAACCTCATCCAGGTCTTGAGCAAATCATTTTTCAGAAGAGAAAAATGCCTCTTCACACAAACTATGTTAGAAGATCTCCTTGAAATAAAGAAATTCTGTGCAGACAGCTTTCTGACTTCCAAGGCCTGTCTATTTGCTTACTCTCATGTAGATAAT
This sequence comes from Ctenomys sociabilis, assembly GCA_004027165.1. Lineage (NCBI taxonomy): Eukaryota > Metazoa > Chordata > Mammalia > Rodentia > Ctenomyidae > Ctenomys > Ctenomys sociabilis. The sequence continues at coordinate 25,479 of PVKA01029265.1, read as the reverse complement.
TTGGTCAGATGCACAGTTTTATAAACACTAATGTATTTTCTGTGCTTCTCCATTGCAGCCAAGGCCAAGGATCTTAAAATAACACGACTAAGTGCCAAGCTGAAACTTGAACATGGCAAAACATGTAAATCCTCAGGCTATATCCGACAGAAAGCTAATTAAACAACTCTGGGTTTCCCTGCACAAGAAAAACTGAGCTCTAGAAACCTGCTCCACTCAGCAGTAATAGGGGAGGAAAGGACAATGTTGAATCATGGTGAAATATTCTACTAAACAGTACATATTACCAGAGGCAACCTTTTTTTCTCCCCCTATGTAGGGCATTCAAATATTTGAGGCACAGTATTCCAAGTGGCACTTTTTAAAATCAACTTTTTATTTTAGAATATTGTCAGACTTGCAGAAAAGTAATGAAGACAGCAGAACATTCATATACTTACCCAGCTGCCTCTATTATTACTGTCTTACATTAGCGTGACACATTTATTACAATTGAGGAACCCACATTGATCTATTGCTCACTATAGTCCATACTTTATTCAGACACCTTCATTTTGCCTTTCATATCTCTTTTCTTCTCAAGGGTCCCATCCTGCACCCCACACTCCAGCTATATGGCCTGTGTTCCCAGTTATATTGATAGTCACAGTTACTCAGATTTTCTTCACTTTTCATACTTTGAAAGTTTTCAGGTTCACCAATTAAATGCATTATAGGTTATCTCTCAACTGGAACTTCTTTAATTTTTTTTTCCCCACAGTTAAACTTGAGTTGTGTGACTTGGGGAACATGACCATAGAGAAAATATCATTTTCATAGTCTCGATGTTGTGAAATCTCAATTTTTTTTCTTAAAATGACTGTGTGTGTTGGTGTTACTATACACAGACAAACAAGTTTCGGAGGAGTAAATAAAATGCCAGAAACTATCCCAGGATGGAGAAGTTACTGATTATTTTTGCTCTCTGTGTTTGCTGTGTTTCTCCCTGTTTTCTGAGTATTCTGCAATACATGAATGTTTTAAAATAGAAAAACAATGTCTGTTTCTGAGTCTATTTGCACAGGTATAAAAAGTGTACTTAGCTTCTTCAGATGTACAAAGTCTTCTCAGGTGTGGTAAAAGAAAAAATCAGGAAGTATGGTAGGTCACCCATGCTGAAGGGGATAGCCCTCCTAGGAAAAAATATCTCCATCCATGCTCCAGCTGCCTTTGGTCTATCCCCATACCTGAAATAAAGAAAGAGGGGGAAGTTTGTGTGTGGGGGGTGTTATCACCCAAAGAATCATTCTTTTTTCAAAGGCTTAAGCATGGTAATGCCAACAGACCATGGGTCTCTTTTATCTACTCTCTCTCTCTCTCTCTCTCTCTCTCTCTCTCTCTCTGTATCTCTGTCTGTCTCCCCCCCCCCATTTCTTTCATTCATTCATCTGCTTATTCTCTGAGCTAGTATTTATTGAGTTCACTGAAAGTATGCAGATACTAGAAGACATCCCCAACCTCAAGCACTTATCTTCCATAGAGATAGGTCTGTGTGGGAACAAATACTGTGTGTTCAATGTTAATCTCTCTCTCTCTCTCTCTCTCTCTCTCTCTCTCTCTCTCTCTCTCTCACACACACACACACACACACACACACACACACACTAATATCACAGAATAAAGAAAGTCAAGTCTGGATGAGGAAGGAAGAATTTGCTATTGTAGAACAGAGAAAACAATGGCTCTATCCTTTGAGATTGGATAATTGAGTTTATGAATTAAAAAAAAAATGGGTCAGTATACAGATTTAACTAGAGAAAGTATACAAGTTTACCAGGCCCACAGGGGCCTCAGAGGACAGAATGTGAATGCCCACATGCTTATCAGGGTCTCGAAACTTAAATACTTGCTTCATTGGACATAAACAGCTGAAAGCATGCAAGTGATCTGAGGGGAAATGGATGGTCTGTCAGAAGAACAGGTGACAGACAGCCCGTGACAGTTTATCTGCAAATCATGTGTGAGAGAGAGGGTCTTTCTGACAACAAGCCAACAGAAGAGGTGTTGGAATTCTGAACAGAAGAAATGCCAAGATGAAGGCACTGAAGGAGGATTTGAGGCCTGAGAGATGTTCTGGGAGGTACAGGCAGTGCCTCCCACACCTACACCTAGGAGGGCTTCATTCTGCTAGATAGAAAACCATTGGTGAGTGTGTAGTTAAACAGTGATAGTACCTGAACTAAGTATTTTTCTTTTTCTTTTTTTTTTTTTTTTTTTTTGGAGGAACCAGGGATTGAACTCTGGGCTTGAACTTATCAGGCAAGCGTTTATTCTACTGAGCTATCTCCCCAGCCCCTTGAACTAAGCATTTAAACATTATTTTTCTTCTGTTTAGTGATTTGATTAAGGGTAGAATGCTGGAGTAAACATAGGCAGGGAAACTTGCTTGGAAACGATTGCATTATTTGTGGCAACAGAAAACAATAAATTGTATCAAGATGTACAGAGGACTCTTCCAGGTCCTCGTCTTAGTCCAAGTAACCAATATTTGTAATCCCAAAGTTACATACTTGGAATCCCATCAAGTTGATTCCAATCTACTGCTTTCCACAACCCATGGTGAAAATGAAGACACTAAACTATATTTTTAATCATCAGCGAATTGAGGGGCTCTAGGTCCAGCCACGAAGATGGCTTTCCGAAACCAAGAGGGCGACCCAGGGCCTTATCCACTTTTATTCAGTAGAGGAGTGGCTTAGGAGGATTAACTGAGAATTGTGGGAAGTAGGTGACTACTTTGAGCTGAGCTAGGTGGGTAGCCTTAATTTATCTCTGCCATATGCAGAGAGGATATGCAGAGAGGGTAATCTGCATTATATAGTATTTAATGTTTTGGGAAGTCTGGTGCTTCAGCTTTGATGTAGTCTTTCAAGCCCCAGGAAGTCATAGCCTCTATCTCGAGGCTTGATCCCAGCTGGCGGCATGGAGCATTAACTCTACAGTCCTGTCTCCACCCGGCTCACATTAAGGAGCAACAGGTTTACCAGGGAAACATGCATGCCACCTTCCAAGACTATCACCAGCACCTCAGCTAGACCAATACACATTGCTTAAGGCCAACTGAAGGGTAAGCAGAAGTCCTAGGTAGCTCTCTACATAACAATACAAGGAAATAGGATCAGGCTCAGTCAAAATGGAAACAGTCCCTTTTCTTTCAAGGAGAGCTGCTCAGGTGGTCCTCCACAAAGATGGTAGTGGTAGACTGAGAAAGAGGGAGTTTCTTACCTCCTTTAAAGAGAGACAGATGGACAGATTAAGTAACTAGACACAGAATGTGATTTGTTCTGTGAGTCACAGAAAAAATGTGAGTCATTTGCATCTATTATGTACTCAAGAAAATAATTGTTCACCCAAATTTGTTAGAATATAACAAATTCTCATACAGAACATTTCTCTTTGAGGGTAGGCCAAATAGCTCAGCAGACTAAAGCTGCAGCTGCCGGGGTTTGATTTCTGGTGTGCCGGGCTGGACCCACCCTTGGGGTGCACTGAGATGGTGGTTGAGACTGGGCTTGGTGGCATGAGCCTGTAATCCCAGCACTTGGGAGGCTGAAAACAGGAGGATCACTGCAAGTCCGATCTATGTAGTGAAATCGTAGACCCTACACACCCTGCACCAAATACATTAGAAAAAAGAGAAAAATAATATTTCTCCTTGAGGAGAGAATTGAAAGGAAGACTTTTTTGTAATTATTTTTCTTTTCATTTCTTTTCTTTCTCTTCCAAAAACAATCCATGCTAATACAATTATGTCTTTAAGCATGTTTATAACCGTGCTAAATTATTGTCTAATGAATTTCTAGTTTAAGGAGATGTTCACTTTAATATTTCATTTTGTTTCTTTTTTAACTATGCTATATTTTTATTTTGATATTTGTACACTACCCCATCTCTATTGTATACTGTGCAGTACTTTGCAATATCTATAATCCTACTTATAGATATCTAGGTTGCCTACGGATTCTGGCTATTGAAACATCACTTTTAGGAATCTCCTTGTATAGACTGCAAATGAATCCATCAGCAGACTCTGCGATAAGATGAGGTGACTGTGGCTTTCTATTCAAATTCTTTACTTTTTTCATCACAGGAGTTATTTGTATTCTAAATATTAATTTAGATCAATATCAGGTACAACATTTATTTCCAAAGTCTGTTATCCATCTGTTAATCTTTATTTGAAAGAAAATCTTTAACTTTAAAGTAGCTAGATTATCTGTATCTTTTTAAAAATTCTCAAAGTATAGCATTAAGAAAATCTCAAGGAAGGACTTTGAAACAAGTAACAAAAAATACAGTATGAGGGCCAGCCAAATAGTTCAGTGGATAAAAGAGCCTGTAAGCAGGGGCAGAGGCCTGGGGTTCAATCCCCAGGCCTGCTGTGCTGGCCTCGACTGGAACACGCTGAGAGGGCAATTGAGAGTGGGTGTGGTGGGGCATGCCCGTGATCCCAGCACTTAGGTGGCTGTAAACAGGAGAGTCACTACAAATGCAATCTAGTAGTGAGACCCTGAACACCGTGTAGCCCCTCCCCTAAAATGCAGAAGAAAGAGTATGAAACAATCTATCTAGGACTGGAAGCCTGCATTTATGTTGCATGGAGCATGCAGTGAACCATCAGTATTAAGTTTCATCCAGTTATAGAGTGATTTCCACCCTTATTTACCTTTCTTCCTGTTCAAGCTTTTTCCCTTGAGAAGTCACACAGTCCACTCTCTTCTTTGGGTAACTGAGAGAACTACATTCCTCAGACTACAGCCTCCACCTCTTTCTAAATTCCATACTTACATTTTCAACCACCTGGTTTAGGATGCAGTAGAAAGGTGTTAAGTGTCATCTACTTGTCATTTCCTCTTTCTTCTTCTGAATGTTATAAGAGAATAACAGTATAAACACTCATATTCAATTAATCACATGACAAACTTTTTTTTTAACTTTACAAATAGGAATTGTTTTAAACTTAAAACTAACCTTATTTAAATAATCCTACAGGGCCGGGGAGATAGCTCAGTAGAATAAACACTTGCCTGGCAAGTGCAAGGTCCTGAGTTCAAACCCCAGTACCACAAAAATAAATAAATAAATAAATAATCCTACAGAGTAGACATTTATTATTCCCATTTTACTGTTGAGAAACATGAGGATCTGAGAGCTAAAGCGATTTATCAAGATGGCAGAACTACTGTAGTTAGCGATGGATCCAGGATACCCTTTTCATCTGTAGGAAACCTGTTCAGTTTTCATAATGGAGTTTACAGCATTACAGCACCGCTTCAAGGGGTAAGCAGTGATTTAAGCATCCTAGCACCTGGTTGATTCAAGGACAGTCAAGTAACCTAACCTGGACCTATCAAAGTCCTTCATGAAATTTTTCTGTCCAAGCTCTGGATAAATGAGCCTCTTCTACTGATGATTCCAAGATGATGTTTGTGAGTCCTGGACTACCAGGAGTCAGTACCTCTTCTCATAAAAGAAACTGACAGAATATAAAAATATGCATGCCTGGTGACATCATTTGAGTCTCTAGATTGGGTAACAACAGAAACTAGCATGAGCCTGAACGTTTTTGTTTTGTGAGCTTGTTTATTTCTTTTCCTTAACCTGGTTTGAGGTAGATTAAGCTCTGATGTTAGATTCCTTCTTGCAAGAGGCCATTGAAATAGGCTTTAACTAGTGAGGGAAACTCCCATAAGAAATTCCCCCTTTATGAATTCAGCCTTATCAATATGGAATACAGAATCCAAATTCGTAGCCACCCATGATGTAGGCATGGGAACCATGTTTGACAACTACCCAGCTGTCTCTACCAGATGCCACCTATGCATGTAGCTTCTAATTTTTCTGCCTGCTGCAGGTGGCAGTCAGTGTCCAGCTTCCAGGAATGCCAGGCATTAAGTTCTTGGCCCAGAAGCAGAGTTGGACTGGAGATGCAGAAGTTGCAGTAAGGTCAAGTTCCTCTTATTTCCTATTTGGCAGCAGCAACAGCATCAAATGTAGATACATCACTAGGCCAGTTCTGCAGTTATGATGGTATCTGAGGCAGTGCTCATGAAAGAGAAAGAATCTCTTTCTCCAGCATTCCCCAAACTTCTGGGGGGCACAAAATTCTGATGAGAATATTCTAAAAATCACATTTCTGCTTCAACTAGTCAGAATGATTTCTCTTGTTTGCAAATAGTAATTCTGCCTGGTAAACATAAAACACAAGTTCCACAACAGAGTCAGTCTCTCATTCGCCATTGTGCCCCAGCACATCACCCAGTGCCTGATATAAGAGATGGTCAGGAAGTCAGAGAGAGAATGCAGCTAGGATCCCATTGTTATTCTGCTCACAGTATGTGGAGGAAAGAAAAAGGGAGCAATTATACATAATCTCTTCACCAGATATAAGGCATATTCAACCTTGGTGACTGCATTTAGATTTTCTTCTCCATAAGTATAAATATAAAAAGATATTATATTAGATGATAGACAGACAGGCAGACAGACAGACAGACAGACAGATAGATAGATGGATGAACAGACACATAGATACAACATATTTTAAGCAGTGATTATGAGATACATGTTGTTTGTAGTCTACTTATTTTTAAAAATCTGCCATACATGTTAGCATGCATTTCCTCATCCTTCATCCTTATTCTTAGCGGCTGATAGCTGCAGGGATCCCATTGTTTGTAGGAACCATAATAAAAAAAATTTCTCAATTTTGGATTTTAAAGTTAATACCAGTGGTGTGTGTGTTCTAGGTATTATATATGTAATATATTTATGTATGTACATGTTATTATTTATGTAGCAATGTATATTGATTACATACAATTTTGTAACAAGCTGTCTTCTTAGAGAAAGACCCTTGAATTTGTATCTCTGCTCACTTGATTGGAACCTTCTCTTACTTTTTGTTTCTCCCAAGGTAATGCCTTGCTTCATACACCATTTATTCTAAATCCCTGGAATGAAGTCAGAAAAAGTTAAAAGCATGACAAGCTATCCACACTTCACTGTCTCTTAAAGATTTGAGGGATTTGTTTATTTGTTGTTGTTTTCTGTATTTAGGACAGGGTCTACAGGGTCTCACTACATAGATTGGACTTGAAATGATCCTGTTATTTTCAGCCTCCCAAGCACTATAATTAGAGGCATGCATCACCATGCCCAGTCTCAATCGCCATCTCAGTGTGCTCCGGGAGAAGGGCTGGCATGGCACGTTGAGGATCAAAACCCAGATCCTGCATCTGCCTAGGCAGGCAGTTTAGTCCACTGAGCTATCAGGCCAGCTCTGGGATTTGTTTGTTTGCATTTGTATGAATCCTTATTTAATTACTTTGCTGGATTTCTGAAAACAAAATTCATTACATGTGTTCATCCAGCTTTTTGCATTATGTTTTCAGCTCCATGCAAGAACTTCTTGCAGGTGAGTTTGTGAAAAGCTCTCTCACATTTGCACATGGCGACGTAATTAAGGAAATGATCCACGCACTGCAAGAGAACCCTGAACTGATGAACAGTAAGATCCAGCAAAGAAAGCTACTGAGAACTGGGGTTGATAAGTGAGTGTTGCAAGTTCGCTACTTGATGGCTAACAGAAAATCCCTGCTGGTATTGAAAATTTTTCTGAAGGCTGGATGAGAGGGGACCATGCTCTCTGATTAGTAAATACACCTTCCCAGTTTGGGGAATCTTGCAATTAATTGTCCCTTTTGTCAAAGGGTTGTCTTCTTTAGTCCCTCCCCAGAAGTGCATCACCCTCTCAATGATGCCTCAGAATAAATAATAGAATAATTGTAAAAATGAGCAAATGTACTCCTTTGCAGCTGAGTGGTTTCCATGGAAATGAGTGAATCACCAGTGCAAATTTCCTATGCGCCAGCCTCTCAGTCCCAACTCCCTCTCCTAACCAACGCTGCCTTGGCAGCTGAGCCAGTGAGTCTCTCTCTTCATGGAGTTCGAGGACACTCAAACCTGTCGGAGGGGAGCTGCCCACTTTCTAAATCACAGGTCTCTCAACATCTCCTTCTGCAATCCCACTCCTTTAGCACACTCGATAGGCTTTCTAATGGACCTAGCAGAAGTGACGCGTACCAACTCTAAGCGGTCATTAAAAATATTGATACTAATGAAGTAAAATAATTTATTTGAAACATGCACTTAAAAATCACTCTTCTTTCTCTTTTCAGTGTAGTGGACTATTTCCCCTTGAAACAACATAGGAGGCTCTCCATGGAGTTGTTATAATGTATTATGTGTTGGGGGATTGGTTTCATACTCCTTTTTTTTTTTTTTTTTTTTTTTAATGGTTTTGGTACAGGACCTCACCATACAGATAAGAGTCATACTGATCCTCATATTTTCATCCTCCCCAGTGCTGGGATTACAGGTGCACACCACCATGCCTGGATTCCATCACTGGCTCAGCATGCCTGAGGGTGGGCCAGCACAGCATGCAGTACCAGGAATCAAATCCCAGTCCCTGAGCTTGCCTAAGCAGGCTCTTAGTCCACTGAGCTGTCTCCCTGGCCTTCATACTCTATCTTTATGCTGCTATATATTTCTTGTTCTTCTCTTTTTCCTTCTCTATACATTTATTACTGTTCACCTCCATGTGAGCATAAATGTCCAGAACATGAAAATAAGTCATTTGTCTTGTCTTTTTGAGACAGGGTCTCACTATGCAGTTCAGGCTGACATTGAGTTCATTTTGTAGCCCAGGCTGGTCATGAATTCACAATGATCCTCCTACCCCTGCCTCCCAAGTGCTAGGGATTACAGGTGTGCACTACGATGACCGGCATAAAATGAGTCATTGTTGACAGGATTCATAAAGGGACTGCAGCCTGAAAGCCAAGACAGTAACACACGTGGCAAGCCAATACCTAAGGCACTAGATGTGTAGGCTCTATTGGATGACTGCAGACAGGGGTCCATGCATACTAGAACCCCAGAGTGGACTTTGATTCCTGGGCAACTCAGGCTTTCAGTGGTAAATGTGTTCCTGTTTGCAAGACCTTTGCCTGATTCCAATCAAGTGCTGAATCTGTGCCAACTGTCTGCCATCACCAAAAGGAGGGAGAGAGCTCATTTCCCAAACATCTCAAGGACTCTGGACCCCAGACCTCTTTGAATTTGATGGAAGCCAAAGACTGTGTGCAGATATGCTCACACAAAAGTGCTGTGAGCTTACCAATCTCCAACTAAAGCTTAGAACTGCAGAGCAAAGTATATTAGGCAAGCTTAGGAAGAAGAACCCTAGATCCTGGTTCAGTTCTTTGTCCTAATATAATTTTACCCACAAGTGCTGATTAAACACTTATTTTACACCTAAGTATTCTATCTTGGGCTAGATAGGGGTGGAAATGGAAAACAAAGCAACATATCATTCCTATTCTGGACGATTTTATAAGTTAATGGGAGGGATGTGGGGAGACAAATATATGAACAAGAAAATATTGTAGAAGTAATACAGAAGTATAAGGTAGAAAGGTGAATTCAGCTCCCCTTACTCTCCCAACCATCCTTCAGGAAGGGAGACAGGAAGGAGAGGCATTTTCAAGCTAGAATTAGTCACAAAAGTCTTCATAGAAATACATTTTCAATGAAAATTCAGCTCCTGACCACAACGGGAAGCAAATTATAAACTTTCCAAGAAGCTGGGCTCTCTGAGGTGAATAGTGCCTCTTTATTAGTGCTAGAGTTAATTTTTCCCACATCTAGGACTGGAAAGGAGAAAGCATCAACAGTTTATAGGAAGCAAGGCACTTTTCTCTTTGCCTGAAAGTGGTGCGGTTGTGTATATTTTCTGTTTTTAAAATAGTTGTGGAAAACCAGCAGTGCCAAGAAGTCATTTCCTTGTCATTCTGCACAGGGTGACTAAAGTCAGAGCTGCTCTGTTATAGGAAGAGCTCATGGAAGAATTTCTTAGGAAGAGAGAAAAAATAACAAAGGGGACTTTTTCAACTTAAAATATTTACATGAACAGGAATACTGTGCTACATCAATCAAATGCTTTGCTAAACTGCAAATCCGGGCGACCTTCCTCAGAGCTTTGCCTCAGTGGAGCGGCTGAGCTATGGAGGATCGAGTTTGTATAAAAGTGCACAGCTAGCACTTGATTATCCATATGTGAGGGTCCCCAGAATGAGGGTCCTGAATATAAAGTGTGTGCCATTAGCTTTCCAAAACAACTGAGAAGGATGTATATTTTAGATAGCCTGCTCTGGTTTCTATCACTTTTTTTAAAGATTTTAATACATCTGTCTGAGCTGACCCAGTGATTTAGATAAATCTAATCAGGGCTATAAAAAGAAATCATTGCATCTTGAAATTTCACTCTAAGTTTGCATATATAAATTTCAGAAAATGACATTTAATAAAAATCAAGTTTTCCCAGAAATAGGAGCAAGAATCTTCCTAATTTAAAGCTTTCTGAGATGATAACTTGCTCCAAAAATGTGTAGATTACAGGACTTCTAATAACTACAGAAAGAACTAAAATATCACTCGGTAGCAAAATGGGAAAATGAACAACATTATCAAAACTTGAATAATTTTGTTTATTTTATGTGAATTTTAAATTGGTAATGTTATTGCTGAGTAAGATGTTATAGACTGGGAAGGAAGTTATTCCTTGGTGTTATATGATTGTGCCTATATGTTATGTATGTAGGTATGTATGTATTTATTTATTTGTATTTTAGGGAAGGGTCTACAGAGCGTTCAGGGTCTCACTACTGGGTCAGACTCATAGTGACCCACCTGTTAACAGCCTCCCAAGAGCTGGGATTACAGGTGCATGCCACCAAGCCCAGTTTCCATTGTTGTGTCAGCATGCTGTAGGAGGAGGGCCTGGAAATTGAATCCCCAACCCCTGAGTCAGTTTGCAGGCACTTTAATCTGCTGAGCTATTGGCCGGCCTTTGGTTTTGATTTCATTAAAGCCGTTTGGGATCATTTGCTAACTGTTGAGAGAAAGGAAACAGAAAGCATCCAGAAAACCATTCTGGGACTGGGGTACAAGCAAACTTTCAGCTCATCAGACACCCAGTTTCTAGAATACATAGCCTTTCACATCTTTCCAGTATATCCCTCTGGAGCAACTGACATTGTTTTCCACTCTTGACGTTACTTTACAAAGTCTACAGTACAATTCCTTTGACTGTCTGCTTCCCTGCCTCTAGAATTGGAATAGAACCCAGGACCTCACAGTGTTAGGGAAGTGTCCACAACTGAGATATATCCCAGCATAATATTTTGAGACAGGGTCTTACAATGCAGTTCAGACTAGCCTCAAGCCCATATCAATCCTCCCTCCTCAGCCTCCTGAGTGCTGGGATTACAAGCATGTGCTCATCCAGGCTAGCCCCTAGTACTAAGTTTTTTGTTTGTTTGTTTTTGTGGTATCAGGAATTTAACTCAGGAGCCTGTGCTTGCCAGACAAGTGCTTATTCTACTGTGCTATCTCCCTGGCCTAGCCCTTGGTACTTTAAACTTGTCCTTACTTTCTATCCCTCCATTCTTACATCCCTCCCCAGCACTCAAAGCTAAGCCGTCCTTTATTTCCATCTGACCTTCTTCCCCCTCTTGATGTGCACCCATCTCAATTTGATCTCAATTTGATGTCATGGCTTGGACCTCTCTTAGCAGTCAACATTTCCCAAACTCTTCTTCTGCCCAGATCCTTCCTTTTATATAGGTTCAAATTTCTATGCTTTACAAGATATGTATCTCTATACATAACCCCTGGCTATTCAACTTCAGCACAACTACAATAAAATTTGACATTTCCTATAAATTTCCTTCCTTAGTTAACATCAACTCCACAGTATCACCACCATGCATTCATTTATCTGATAAATACTTACTGAGCACCTACAACATCCAGGCCAGGCACCCTGTTACATGCTTGAGATCGACCAACATATAAAGCCAAGCTCCCTGCTCTTGTGAAGTTGATATTCCAGAGGATCAACCCAAGTAACACCAGCCAGAAGCTGTGGAATCTGTCCCCACTCTGTCCCTCTACTGCCAAGGTCCTTACAAAGTTATTCTCATCTCTACTTTATCTTACAACAGACCTATGACTGCTTCCTATTTCCTGTCTCTTCCTACTGATTCAGTCCACTCTTCACCTAAGGGCAAGAGTAACCTTTCCATATTGCAGGTAGCTCAGGCTTCACTGGCTTCTCATGGCCCATGGGACAGGACAAATGTGTGGTGAGCTAAGGCAAACCTCTCACTCTTCCCCCACCTGCAGACACCCTGATTGCTTGGCCCCTATATACTTCTGCCTGGGCACCAAGACCTTCCCTACTTCTTTGTCTCCTAACGAATAGAGACAGTGCCCCCACAATCTTTATCTCTGCTGAGAAATAATTACAGTAATAGTTACTCTGTAATAACTATATAAAGAGCTCATTTATTAACCAGAGACAGTATTAAGCATTTTTATATGTATATTATTTTAACTACTTGAACAATTCTGATGAAGTGCTATTGTTACCTGACATTTACAAAAGAAGAAACAGATATTCAAAGACATGAGATAACTTGCTACCAGCTAGCTAAAGTCTCCTCCAAACTCCTTGTTGTCTCCCCAAAGCTGAATCCATCCCATCCCCAGTTGCTTCTATATACCACAGTTCACTTAATTTTTGCTTTCTTACATCTTCATCTTTCATTAGAAGCTTCCAATGAACACCTCACAAAATGAATGAATACAAGTTATTTATAAAAATAAATACAGTAAACAAGCATGTCTTGGCATACTCTCTCTCAGAACTACATTTCTTTTAAGGTTGGTGAGCAACTTTCTTGTTTCTCTCCCTTATTTTCTTATTTTCGAGCATGCCTCGGGAGATTACAATGATCAGAACTCTTAGAGTGCAGATAGATCTGTAGTGGGAATCTTGAAAAGAGGGGAGGAAGATGATCCATCTGTCCCCGAAGAGCAGTAAAGCCCTGAAGGCCTCATGGGCCTCACCAATTTTGTCTCCTTGACTTGGAATCTCTCCTCATTTCGGTATGTCTGAGTGACTATAACTATGGGCAAAGATGAGAAAAATAAAGCATGATCTGTTCTGGAAATTGCTAACATTCAGAAAGATGCTTCAAGGAAGTAGTTATGGTGGGAAAAAAGATTTAGTAGCTTCAGGCCATAGATTTTCTGTGGTAATCTCAAATCCAAATATTTTATCTATTCCCTCACCCCCTTCCCCTATCCTATCAACACAAGATGGAAAAGTTCCTAGCCAGTGAGCAGGCAGAGCAGCAGGAAGTCCTCCCTTTCCCTTCCAGACAGTGATAAACATGGTGGAGGGCTCCAACTGGTGGTCTAGCTGTTGCACTATGAGGGTCCGCACTACTGGGACGGGCCTGCAGCATACCTGGGACACTACCTGAATACTACAAGGGTTGTTATCCCATACCGGGGTGAGTATAAGCCTTGTAAAGACCAAGATCTGTTCCTCTTGCTATGAATAATCAAACCACAATGGCACTTAACAGAGGTGTCTGTGTTCTCAGCCCCTTGTCTTCAGGTGTGTGTGTGTGTGTGTGTGTGTGTGTGTGTGTGTGTGTGTGTGTGTGTGTAGGTGGAGGGGAAGGGTCCTCAGCTCAGAAAGACCTGTCCATGTGAGCTGGAGGTGAGTCTTGATGAGGGCGGAAGCACCAGGCTTCAGGGAATGGCCTTGTCCCTACTTGTGTTGAGGAAGGAGGGACACAGAGCACAGAGCATTCAGGAAGGGAGGAACACATGTTAGGTCTGGTCTGTGGCATGCCTATAGCACTGCAGAAACTTCATGGAGGCACTCACATTTATGTAAGTGACCTTGTCAGTGTCTCAGATGTATAGGCCTCCATTCTCTTGAAAATGACAGCCCCAAAGTGGAAGGAATAAAACACTCCAATTCTCTGAACTCAAAGCCTCATTCTTCTGCACCCCAACCCACACTCTCATTTTAGAGAAGAACCGACACGTAATTTGAAGGTATAGAAGCAACCAAGGTAGGTAATAGAAAGGATTCCTCAGGAGACCTTCCCCTCCACCCCTGCAAGCAAGCCCTTGGGTGCTACTTCCCTTCTGAGCCACCTCTGAGGAGTTGGTCCAGCTTTCAGTGATGAAATACAGGTCCCCAGGGTATAGTCCAGGCCCACTTGCCCCAGAGCAATGGGTCTCTACCCAAGCTACATCCACAGATATCTTGTCTACCTGCACTTTAAGGAGTTCAAGGAGGCACAGGAGAGGAGATGGGTGTGGAGAGAAATATGCCTCCACCACTACTTGGGGAGACAGGTAGGTGCAGGCAGCACTTGGGTGTAGAAAGAAACCCTTGTTTTCCTCGGTGCTTTACAGGTTTCCAAGTCATCACCTTTCATCTTTATTCTGATACTCCCATTTTACGACTGGGCATTAAGACGTTACCCAGTTGAACTTCCAGTGTTTGACAAATCTCCACAAGGCTGGATGCCCCACTCCTCCAACTGACACTAAGTGGCTATAGACACAGACTGGCCTCTGTCTCATGGGGAATGTTTTAGAAAGAAAGGCTCACTCAGACCATGTGATGTCCTTATTTCTACCTCAGTTGTTGGCATAACCCTAGAAATGATATCCCATGAGCCCACCTTCACTGCCCATTATAGGTGAGCCCCACCCCAGGCATCCCAGAGCTTTTTCTCCAGGTGGGCCTCTTCTGAAGTCAAGCAGGGAATCTCCACTTCCTCACTGCCCAGTGTTGGTTTACCAGTTCATAAGCTGTCTCTTGGGCAAGGGCACAGAGTTACAAACCCTCTGACTTTAAGGAAAAGGATACACAAAGAAAGAGAATTAAACAGGTAACTGTGGCAACAGGAAACATCCACAACAATTTATATCCAATTTTTAAAAAAGCAACTCAAGAATGTGCAGTTAAAATAAACAACAAAGCTGGTAATATTTTAGCTCCAAGATATGTTCAGAGATGAAGAGGTCGGAGAAGAGACTGTTGACATAACTGGAAAGTCTTCATCTGTATTTTCTGATCATTTGGGTGTGGCTGTGTGTGCAACAGTAGATGGCTTCAGGGACTCCTGGGTTTGATTAAATGCCTAGCAGACAGAAACCTTTGGTTACCCACACATTCACAGAGGCCCTGCCTATAGTTAGAGTTGCCCTGGGCCCTAGCAGAAGGGTACTCAACATTATATTTCCTTTTATTTTTCCATTTCAATCTTATATGGACATCATGATGTTGATTTTTAATATAGATCTTTTTATGACAAATTTGAGGATGGCAGAACAACTTTTATGAGGACAACCCTGGTTACTATGTATGCAATTTATTGGGGTTGTTAAGATGTAGAAATTTGATTGCCTGTCTAGCAGTAGACTTTTTTTTCTTTGCACATCCAAGTTTGTTTATGAAATCCTGCAGCATCAGATAATATTGATGTATGATAAGAACAGGGAATGTTTACGTGATCTTGTGACAATGGTGATTGTGGTTTGAGGGTCTCTTCTCTTGAGCCCTGTATGTCTATGAGACATTTAATTACTCCATGTCAAGATAGTGTAATCTGATGATGTACAGAAGAGGCTTAGCAGCCTCACAAGCCCAGTGAACCAGAAAGGAGGGTGCTGGTGCCTTTGTCTTTCAGGAAAACCCAGAGTCCTATGTCACCACATCCCCCAAAGAAAGCCCTTCTCCTCTCTGTGCCATAGAAGCCTGATGCAATAGGGCAGGGCTTTGTCCAAATGGGCAAACCCAAAGGATCTGACAGCTTCTTATGATGGAAGCTCTCAACAGAGTTTCCAGGGCCCACAAGGAAACAAGTTCAAGAATTCCTAGCCAAGAAACACCTTAGTGAACATTTACCCTAAGTTTTGGTCCTTCTACTAAATGCCAACTACTACTCACCAAACACTCTGAGTCTTTCTCCAGCTTTGTGCTCCATGCTCTGCCCCCATTACCTTATCTAACTCTCAT
This sequence comes from Ctenomys sociabilis, assembly GCA_004027165.1. Taxonomy (NCBI): domain Eukaryota; kingdom Metazoa; phylum Chordata; class Mammalia; order Rodentia; family Ctenomyidae; genus Ctenomys; species Ctenomys sociabilis. The sequence continues at coordinate 9,479 of PVKA01029265.1, read as the reverse complement.
AGAATTCCTTATGGAGGGGGAGGCTGGAGCTTGTAGGGGTTACATAGCTTTATAAACAACACTCATGTTTATAGCAAACTCTTTACTATCCTGCTCTCATAAGGTTGAAGAACAACCTATCTCTGTATCCTCTTCAGCTCCCAATGTCTATAATCAAAATCACTCTTTTCTCTCAACTTGACAGTTTTTTAAAGACTACCCTCTGGTTCAAGTGACAACCATGTCACGTGTCATCACCTGAATTCAGATCTTCACTAACATCTGGATTTTTACAGTCACCTGCTTGTCAATTTCCTTATCACTGGCCTCACTACACAGCAGTGTTTGACCTTCTTTACATGTTTAACTACATCCTGTTCCCACCAAACCACTGTGTCACAAAATCATCAGGTGACAGGACAGGCATAGGCTTGACACCAGACTGGCCTGGGTCTGACTTTCAGTTCTGCCTCTCATTTCCAGACCAATGTCACTCCTCAGCTTCCTCATTTATTTTATTTTATTTTTTAAATATTCTTTTTTTTAAAAAAAATGTATTTAGTACAGGGTCTGCAGGGTCTACAGGGTGTCACTATGTAGATCAGGCTCGTAGTGATCCTCCTGTTTTCAGCCTCCCAACTACTGGGATTACAGGTGCTCAGCTCCATGCCCAGTCTCAGTCACCATCTCAGCAAGCCCTGGGGGCAGGGCTGGCACTGCACAGCTGTGCTCTGCCTAAGCAGTTGCTTTAGTCTGCTGAGCTATCTGGCCAGCCCAGGTCCTTTTCTTCCTCACCTGTGAGGCCTGGCATAAAGATAGCATACTTCAGGAATCTGGTCTAGGCCTTGGCCCTTAAAAGATTATTCCTTCATGCAAATACTGCTTACCATATTTTCTAGGCCCTCATTGCTCCATGGATAAATTCTACTTTGAGAGCTGTATTTTCTGCAACACATTTCCCATTTGCCTTTCTTTCTAACTAGCATTCAACAGTAGCAAGCCCCTCTTCTTCTAAACTCCTACTTGGGCCTTTACTTTTCTTTCCTAAGCACTTTTTCACATGCTATTCCTCATGCTTTATTTTTTTCCACCAACCAAAAGCTGAGTGTCCACCTCCCCTGTTTCTATTCCTAGACTTCTTTAGGCAAGAGAATCCCCCTCCACTCCCCAGATGCCATAAGGTGTATCTGAATTCATCCTTTAATCGTTGCATTTTTTTTTCTGTACTGGAAATTGAACCCAATGCCATCTATTTTCTGGATTTAGTACCTTTCTCTGCCTTTTTGGCATGCTCTCTACATGTGTGTGAGCACTTTGAGGGCATGCCCTGACCCCCTTTTCAGTATTCCCAGAGTTACTCCCCCTGTTTTCTTACACTGAATTAGTGCTCAATAAGCATCTGTGGTTGAAAACTGACTCTTGCCTTCTGTACATGTAGCTGAAGTGTGTCTCTCTTGTCAGCCATGCTAGCATGCGTGTGTCTCTCTGGTCTCCAGGTTCTGCTGGAGGGCAGGATTGTGTCTGCTGCTTACCTGGTCCACCACACAGACAGATAGATATTTAAATAAATGATGGGTTGATGCTAACAGCCTTCACTAGAACTCTAAAAATGATGATCTATTACTTTCCTAGTTCTCATCTCCCAAATAATATCTTTATAGTCCCTGCCAAGCCCCATGTAATGAATTTCTTCAGTGTCCAAAGCCATATTGTGGGAATTAATCATCTTTGTTCTTCTTCCAGGTGTGTTGGAACTCTGATAGAAGCTCAGAAATAATATCTGCTGTGCATACCATCTTCTGCTGCCCTTTAGCTCTCTAGCCAGATCTTAAGTAACCTGTGAACCAAAGTCAGAACTCCTGGATCATCCTGTCTGTTACTGGGCCCAGCTCAGTGTGCTGCATACAGATAATGTCTTGTGGCTGTCATCACAGACAAATGTAGGAAGTGCTGGGCAGAGTCATGGCACCACCTCCAGAACAAGGACCTAACTGCTAAATTGAAACCATGAACAGCTGCCTTTGCACTCTGCCCATGGTCAGCAGTTCAGGGGATGGCTGCTCCATCATCTTCCGGTCACTGAGGGAACTTAGGGAGCAGAGTCCCTTGCCCATCCTTTCTAGGAACCTAACATAAACAAAACATAAACTTTCATATCCAGAGCGATTGCAACTGGGACATTGTAGTTTTGGTCTAACCTGACTTACCTCCCCTGGTCCCTAAGTGCTTATTGAATGGAGAAAGAGAACACACAGCACAAAAGATTTCTTGCTTCAACATCCTTTCTATTTCAGGAGACAATGTTAAGGAGCATATTTGCTTCCATGCTTGCTTCCTTTCAAAGTTGGTTTTGTTTTGTTGATATTGTTTTTTAGTACTGGTGATATAGGAGAATGAAATGCTCAACTTGAATGATATCTGGTCCAAGTTCATGTTCTCTAAGACCAAAGAATGAATTTTAGGAACAACAGGGGTTAAGGGCGGGATATATTTATTGGGAGAAAGAAAGCTCCTATCTGAGAGAAGGACAGAAGGAGGACCCAAGCAGGTTGCCCAGGAAGCTGCCTTTTCTAGAGATTTTCTAGAGCAAAACCATGTGGCAAGGCAGGTCTAAGGTGGAGAACCTGGGACATCACTTAGGTGGGCATGAGGTGAGACAAAACTATGGTCAACCAATAAGATTGGAAGCACAGTCACTCAGGTCAAATTGATTAAATCCAGAACGAAATGGAAAATCAAGTCATGTAGCAAGCATGCATGAATACAGAACAGGGGTTCTTCCTGTTGGGGGTTGGGTTGGTGACTCTTCCTGGCATCCTCAAGGTGAGAGACTCATTTAGAATATCAATATCTGGTGCCCATCCCTAGGGAGTATGTGGCTGCATTTGTTTACACTTTTACCTTGAGATCAGACCCACAGCAGGGGCTTGTCTCTCCCAAAGTTACAAAGTCATCTTGTCTTCCATACTGTCTCCTTGAGGAACTATCCCTGTCTGACTGCTTAATATTTCTATCTAACTCAGCTTCCTGCAATGATGGGATTGAACCCATGTCCTTTACACTGAGTTGCAACTCCAGGCTTATTTATTTATTTTTGAGACAGGATCTTACTAAGTTCACTAACCTGGACACAAACTTGCAATCTTTGTTCCCCATCCTCTAGAACACTAGGATTGCAGGTGTATGTCACCATGTCCATCCAGAGCTGGCACTACAATACCATGCCAACTTCCCACCTTGAATATAATCATTATGTACTACAAACACATACTGATAAAAAAGAAAGAAAATAGCCGTGCCACAAAGTCAAGTAACTGAGCAGCTAGTCTCCGAGTAATAAACATCAAATGACAGTTATTGCTGAGTGTTGTTGTTTACAGAGCACTCACTCTGTCCCAAGCAAGGCCCTCGATGTGTTGCACACTTATGCCCTCAATCTCTCCATGGATCAGCATGGGCAACCAGCTCCCATCGCACGGACGATGGCTGAGAGGGAGAGACACTGGATCGCTTGCTCCAGGACATGCAAGATTTTCATTCTTGCTGGAAAACCCATAATGTGTCTCCCGCTGAGAAAACAGAGCAGTAAGACTGATGCCAGGTAAAGAACTCCCCTTAAATGATTTAACTTTCAGGATGGTGCTGATAGGTTTGCCCCCAAAGCAATGCACAGTAAACCTCACTTTTGCATCTTTATGACTTCTATGTCCTTGGCTTTCTTGGGCAGAAAGATTCCACACTGAAACATTAAAGACCAGCAAATATTAACCAAGGGAAAAAGAAGGAAGGGGCGCGGTAGGCGCAGAGAGCAGAGCACCAGGCTGAGCATGTGCACAGAGGCAAAGACAAGCACACACAGGTATTCATACGCCACTGAGATCTGGGGATAACGTTAACAAGACACTAGAGCCACAGACAAATGCAGAGTTCGTACTTCAGTGGCAATGAACAATTGGAACATGGTACATAAAGTTTGTTGAATTACATTATCTGCTTCACATGCATTTATTCATCTTTACAACAGATAAAGTAAGTACTACTGTTTATATCTACTCTGAAGGAGTGGAAACCAAGGCCCAGATGGACCAGGCAGTAAAGTTCCTGCTTAGTCAGAACACAGGGAGGGAGTTTGATTCCTGGCATGCCAGGCCAGCTCCACCCCTGGGGACACACTGAGACAGCGATTGAGACTGGACGTGGCGGCTCTTGTGAGGCTGAAAACAGGTGAATCACTAGGAGTCTGACCTATGTAGTGAGACCTGTAGACCCTGTAGGCCCTGTACTAAGTACATTTAAAAAACAAAAGAAACTAAAGCACAGGAAGGTTAGGTTAGTTCTCCAGGTTCACACAGTTTAGTAAAGGAAGAAAGTAGGAACTGAACTCAGAGCCTGCACCACCCATATGCTCTGAATTCTTTTTTTTTATTTTCCATAATTTTATTGAAGAACAAATAGCAATGAGACAGTTTCAAATCAAATTAGTAGGACAGATTCAATAATTAATACATTGCTCATTGTTTTCGTAGTGGTTTTTTATTGTACAAGGTGCATACAGGATATTCTATTTACAAACACTATTAGAGCAAATGCCTCTAATCAATGAATTAAGAGAATGTAGCTGTATACCTATCTTTTTTTAAAGCTGAATTATAGTACAGTTTCAATAATTAATACTTTTTACATTGTTATATTCCTAGTGGTTATTCATAGTACAAGAAGAAAATAGGATATCCTGTCCAAACACTATTAATGCAAATCTTGCTTCTCATAGAATTATGTGAAAGTACTGCATATTTATCCAGCTGTATTGTTTACACAAACACAGAATGGTTCTTCCTTTGTATCCCTTTTTTTTGTTTGTTTAGTCCTGTCAGAGATGGGTATTCTATTGTCATTCAATAGAATTTTGTTTGAATTCAGTGCAACAATCCAACATGGTCCACCAGTCCACAATAGTAGTGGGTTATCTGAAGAAGTTGTTGACTAGAGCCATTCACAGCTCAGCATATAATTATGGCTTTATTTTATATACCTCGGTTTTATACTTTTCTGATGGATGGTTAAGACAGATAAAGCAAGACCTATATAACAAAAATTGTAACTTTTGTATCTGATGTAATCAGTTAAGTCCTCTCAGAGTTGATCCTGTAACCCTGTACCTCACTTTGTAGATCTTTGTCAACGTCAGTCAGCCATGTGGATGAATCACAGCCATTACTTGACCAGTTTGCTCTTTGTGAAAGCCTGAAAGTTTTCTCTCTTATGCTCTGAGTTCTAAGATACAAATTCTAAAATATGAAAGTTTTGGAGGTTTTGTTGTTGTTTTGCTTTTGTTGCTGCTGTATCTTGAGTGTTTAAAACAATGACCAGGATATAGAGGCCCTTAAGCAATTACTAAATGAATTAATTAAACAGTACTCAATTAAACCTTCGTAGGTTTATTCCCTTAAAATTTTCATGGTTTCTTGGGGTATAGATGTAGCTCAGGGCTAGAGCGCTTGCCTGGCTACAGGAAGCTTTGGGTTTAACTTCTAGCACACACAAAAAACCTACAGTGCTATCACTGCAGTTTCTTATAACCATGTAAGCCCGACGCAACACACAACAATCTTTATCATCACTGATGAATTTTTATATTACATCTCTTCTTTAAAATATAACCACATGCTGGGTGTGGAGGTGCCCAACTGTGACCCCAGTACTCTCAGAGGCTAAGGCAGGATGGTCTCAAGTTTGGGCTCAGCCTGGGTAATTTAACAACTTCATGAGACTCTAATAAATAAATAATAAACTTTAAAAGGCCTGGGGATGTACCTCAGAGCCAAGACCCTGGATTCAATGCCTAATTAAAAAAAAAAAAAAAAAAAAACACTTTTATTTCATTCAATCCAGCAAAGTTTCACTGAGTCTCTGGGATGCACCACGGCTTCAAAGACTATGCTCAGACACCAAGATCTACACTCAGAGTTCAGCAAAAGACCACACGTGTGAGAGAATCATTTGCAGCCTTCACAAAGACTCCCAGAACATGGAATGGCAAGCGTGGACTCCCCTGCGGTAGCCAGTCCTGGAGGGGGGACAGCTGAAGGGGGCAAGGCCCAGCATGCTCGGAATGGCGTTGCAGCGGAGGGAGAGCATCAGCAAAGGTGTGCGCCGTGAGAGGCCTGAGTCTCCGCCAGGCAAGTGCAAGGCGAACGCAAGTACAGGGTGCACAAGGGGATGGGGCAGAAGGATGCGATCAATCGGCAGGGGGCTTCGAAGTTCGTGTTCTTTCCTGTGGTGCTGCCAGCCATCAGAAGTTTTTAGGCAGTGAGATGACATGATGAGATCTGATTTCTTCAGAGGAGATATATTTGGAAATAAAGTTATTTAAAATGACTATTTCTATTCAACTACCCCCTTTTTAATCTTAGGAGACCAGAAGGGACAGATAGGCACTGTCAGCGCTGATCTGAATGAGACACTCCCAGGGCTGGTGACAGGACTTGTGGCCATTTCTGATAGTTGCTTAATCTTGTGAGGAATCTGAACAGCCTTTGTCTTTGTCATTCACCCTGTTTCTAATCCCCACTTTGGCATCTGCTTCTCCACCTCCCTTTAATCTTGTGAAAGATTTATGGCCCCAACACTTCTGAGTGTGATGAGCCTGTCTGATGTCAGTTACCATAGACAGGGCTGGCAGAGATAGTCAGTTACAGTTGGGGACATGTGACATGACTGATGGAAATGTACTGTGCAAGGGTAACATTTCTCAGGGGAAGTAACTTGGCATTTCAGCTCCCTAGGCGGGCCCGTTGGGGAGAAGGGAGGATGAGGTGCCAATTTGCTAATGGGAACCTACAACCCTATGCCCCCCCCTCCTGGCTAGGAGCTTGAATGAGCACTGGCAGGGACTGTGCGTTTACTGCATCTCAGAGGCACTGGCAGAAATATGTTCTCTAAATTTTAAAGACAAAGGTAGAGACATAAAAATCACTTTTTTTTTTTACTCCCTTGAAACCATATACATTCAGATGAAATATGTATAAAGTGAGATCCATGTCTGCTGCACAGTCCCGAGGCAGTCTCACCCTAGGTGCCTCGCATCCAGATGGGGGGCATGGCAGCCTTGATTCAGGATCTTTCTGTTCTGCACCCAGTTTTTCCATGTGCACCTGACTGCAGTCTGCTCACACACCCTCTTTCCACGGGGTGCTCTTCAGAGTCTCTTTGCACGGGAGACTTATCTAAAGACAAGGCTGATGCAGGCAGGGAGTCTTGAGGGGAGGCAGGGCATTTGAGATGGCGCTGTGGCATTTCATGCTCCACAGAGTACCTAGGGAGAGATGTCCCCATTGCCACATCTGATAGTCCGAGACCAGAAGGTAAAGATGGAGGCTGGTAAGGGGAAGCTGGCTCACATGCATTGGGCAAAGGGGGGCACAGGGGATTAGGTATGCCTGACACAGAGCCAGGAAGTCAAAGCCACATATCTGGTGTGCTCAAGTCTGAGCACAGCACCACCCCTCTTCAGGGCACCCCACCCAGCCCAGCCCCATCATCCAACATGCAAATGCCCATCCTCTGCTGCTCTTCTTAGAAGCCTAGGGCTTGTAAACCTCCCTTGGTCTTCCACATCCTCCACCAGGTGGTGCATGCTCTTCCTCTCCTCCATGGCTCACAGAGGTGAGTGCTCCTGCTCTTCCAGGCTGCTCTCTATAGCATCCCCAAAGACAGAAGATGATGAGTGTCCCTCAGGGCTTCTCCTCCAGGCCTGATAGATGCCTATGAGAAGAGCTGCACCCTGGGGGCCTTAGTAAATGACAAAGGGAAAAAGGAAGGAAAGAAGAAAGAAGGAAGAAAAGAAAGGCAAGACAAGACAAGGCAAGGCAAGGCAAGGCAAGACAAGGCAAGATAGTTCATCCCTTTGCAGCCTGGGCACTGTAAAACACACAGAGATCGCCATGCCTGACCCTGACCCAGACCTTCAAGGCCTGACAGCTCCCTGTGATGTCACAGGTAAAGATGGACACAGGCAAAGCTCTTCAGTGAAGAAAGAGGAAAGAGGAGACCTGGAAGACCGTCTGACTCTGTCACCAGATCAATGGCAGCACTGCCACAGAGCCAAGTCCAGACTTGCAAGGGCAGCACATGAGGCCTTTCCAAGTCAGCTCCTGCTCACCACTCAGCTTCGTCTCTGCTTTGCCCCTCTCTCCTCTATTCCTGCCAGGCTCTTACACCTCCTCACTAACTCATCCCTTACCCACACTGCGCACGTGTGCTCCTGGCTCCAACGATATCAGAGAACTTGGAATTTTCCAAACATCTCATGCTGCTGCTAGGACTTTGAACATACCGTCCCTCTGTCCTCCATGCCCTTCATCCATCTTTTCCATAAACTACTTTTGAACAGCAGTTCTGTACCAGGAACAGAAAAAAAGATGACACACAGCACAGTTCCTGCTCTCAGGAGTGACTAGCAGTTTAATCTCTGTCTTCATCTGGCATTCTCTATTTCTATGTCTGTCTCTGTATCCATTTGTTCACTCTCCGTCTTTGTTTCTCTCTCTCTCTCTCTCTCTCTCTCTCTCTCTCTCTCTCCATCCCTTCACCCCTCTTTCTCTATCCCTTTCTCTGTCTCTCTCTCCCACTAACCTCATGAGACATTCTCTGCTTGTGCCAGGGTAAGACCTTCCATCCCATCTCATTTTTTTTATATTTTAGGGAAGGGTCTACAGGGTGTCCAGGGTTCACTACTAGGTCAGACTCATAGTGATTCTCCTGTTTACAGCCTCCCAAGAGCTGGGATTATAGGTGTGTACCACAACGCCCAGTTTCAATTGCCATCTCAGCACATCCTGGAGGCAGGGCTGGCACAACAGGTCCAGGGATTGAACCTCTGGCCCCTGCACCTGCTTGCAAGCACTTTAATCCACTGAGCTATTTGGCCATGCCCTTCCATCCCATCTCTGTACTACCCTTAGATGAACATACACAAATGTCCATATGGAAAGGCCTGGTCTCTACAGCGATGGTACTGGGACTAGCTATGGATTTTTTTTTTTTTTTTTTTTGTAATACCTTAAGTTTACTTGCAAAAAATTGTACAACTTAATCTCATCAAAAGAAAGGAGAGTCCAAGTCCAGTATTGAGCTGCCTGATTGTGAGAATTTTTCCTTTTTTGCTTTCAGTAATTACAACAGAGCATGGCATAAAACACCCTACTATGCAATTAAATAGTGATGCAATGCATTAGTGATATTTTCTGAAAAATATTAGCATCCAAATCAATGTGTGTAATGATATTTGATTCAATCACAGATAATGTACTTACATACATGCATTATGTTAGTCTGAAGCATCAGGCCTTGATACAATGCCAAAACAGTAGACAATCATTAAAGTGAAATTATTTCTGCAATTGAATTTAATAAGTTCTCTTCTAAGAAGTAGTATTGTTTCAGGGCTAAAAAAATGTGTAAGAAGCACCTAAAGCCCTCTGGAGCTCTGTAAGTAGCTC
>PVKA01029264.1:16301-28598 GCA_004027165.1 Ctenomys sociabilis | reverse complement strand
GTCTGTCTATGCAGGGAGCGGCCCTGGCAGCAGCTGTTACTCAGGTTATTAATCCACAGGCTCCAACAAAGGGAAACAGTGAGGTCATTTGTTTCCACTGTGGTTATGGGGGACATTTAGCCCAAAACTCTTCTGGTGTGCCAAAGACCACCTAGCCATTATCTGTCTCTTCATTAAAACCTTCCAGTCCCTGTACAAGATGTAGACAAAAGTACCACTGGAGAATGAATGTAGATCTAAACTTGATGTGGAAGGCTGACCAATTCAGGGAAACTTCCAATGGGGCCTTGGCCCCAACAAACAATAGGAGCACTTTTCCCTCCCTCACCACAAGCTTCTCTGACCTTTGGTTACAATGGAGGCTTGGACCTCAGTTCCACCTCCAGATTCCTATTAACTCTTCAAGTGCCCAAAATTATTCCTACTGGAGACTATGGACCTTTGCTTCGGGGAGCAGGAGGAATCTGGCTAGGCCACAGCTGTCTCATTTTAGAAGGTCTCCATTTCTGACAAGACAAAACAAAAAAAGGGGGAATATAAATAGAGCTCCATCTTGTGTGGAAAAAATATATATAAATATTTGTATATATAAGATAATTGGGTTAGATATACAGCTACTTTCTCTTAGCTCAGTGAGAAGAAAGATTTTTACTAATAATGTATAGACAAGATATATCTGCATCTTATACTCTGAATAATAGCCATGAAGACAACAATATGCAAAGTATTACTTATTGTAACTGTCTTACTAACCTGTTTTTAAACAGCTTCATTGCTATTTTATCATTTTTTTCTCATTAAAATGAATGAAAAATGAAGTAAAACATCTCTAGGTTTTGCTTCATGTCATCCAGCTGATTCCACAGGAAATCAAGGTTATACTTCTGTCTACCCAAACCATTGTTTAAACCACACTACACCCTTGTACTGGGCATTATTTCTCTGATAAAAATTTTAAAATTATTACAAAGAAATACTGGGTTAAAAACTAAAAATTAAGTATTTCAAGGAAAAACATTCTAGAGGGCTTTTCAAATACAAGTGTTGATGGCCTCCAGGTAGGGCACCTACAAAGGTGTAGGACCAGTCTCTCAGGAAAAGAGTTTATTTTCTCTGTTACAGTACACACCACACACAGACACAGACACAGACACACAGACACATACATACACACATACACAAACATACACACACACACACAGATGAGTGTGAGCACAGTTTTTACATTTTCCCTTAAGGTGATCAAATTGAAAGGCTGTTTCCATCTCAAAGATAAGAATAGTTCACATTTTGTGAGGGTTGAGAGATGGCTTAGCAGCTACACAACTGTCTGGCAAGTCCAAGGAACCGGGTGTGATCACTGGTTCCATGTGTCTGGCTGGCATGAGTCTCACAGTAAGAACCTGTACCAATTAATTAATTAAATTTAAAAAAAATTTCTTTAAAAAAATAAATAAAATGTCATATTTCCTCGGATTTTCAACAATGGGAATATTTTAAAAGATTGCTTAAAATTCCTTTAATTGCTAATAAAATTGATTGCTTGTTTTACAGTTTGAAAGTAAAATCGGTATAAAAAACTTTGATATTTTGCAAACAAACATAGAAGTTTGGAGCATAATCTGAAAACAGTGCAATTTAAACAGTCGCCAGTCCCGCCATTGGGGCACACTGAGACTTTGATTGAGATTGGGCATGGTAATCCCAGAGTTTGGGAGGATGAAAACACCAGGATCACTGTGAGTCCCATCTGGTTAGTGAGACCCTCTAGGCCCTGCAATAAATACATAAAAAAAGAAACAAAGGTTTTCATGTGTGTACTGTATTTTATTATTGGTAATCTCACAGTGTATTAAGTGTGCTCATTAAAACAAACGTACAGGACTTCCAAAATGTATAACAGATTGCTTATTGTGACCAGACTTTCTCTCAAATTCAAACTTTTGCCTTTGACAAAAAACTTGTATGTAGATGCCATTTGACAATGACTAACAGGGTAAAAATTTCTTATGTATTAAATAGAGATGATTGGTCAATAATGTTATGACAAAATGAAAATTTAAGTATGTTACAAAATGTCATTAGGATGTCCTGCTACCATACTGTGAGTGGTTATGAGTTCTAAATTTTGTGTAAAAATATGTAATTGTTGTCTTTTAACATTCTACAGGGATTTACATATTAAAATAGCCACGATTGTTAAAAAATAACAGTTCCATTTTATATCTAAGGTGTTTGATATTTATATAGAATAGTAATATCAAGTTTACTACCTTTGTTTCAGGGTAATGTCATTAGGCTTCCCTTCTGGATGTTTAGCAACTAAAATTTGGAGATCAACAATTAGAGAGATAAATTAGATAGAGAATATTTTGATCATCTTCTGGGTCAATGAGGACTCAGGACACAAGGAAACTTGACATGTCACCTTCTGAAACTGAGTTGAGTTCTTGATTTTCTGATCAAGGAGATAATAGGGCCATAGGGGAAAGTGATTAACAATGTATAGTGTGCCTAAGGAAAGTCACCTAGAGAGAAAAAAATCTCTCAAACTTTCACAGAAAGTTGGTCAAACAATGTACATGAGTGATCCAGGTGACTGACACTAACAGAAGATCTAAGAGGTGCTGTGGTTGGTTCCATGGTACATCGTGAAGAGATTTCACTTACCTTGTCAGATAGCAAGAAATAAATTTCTATGTGTATAGGTTTTGCTTTACCTTGGCATAACCATCCAGCAGAAAAGTATAACACAAGATGTGAAAAGTAATGCCATACTAATATGCTAAGCTGTAAAAGGCTCAAGTCACTAATAACTTCTGCCACTTTGTAGCTGTACGTATGACTCACTACTACTTTATGGTAGCACAGATCACACTGAGACCTATGTATCCTTACAACGCTTCAAAATGAAAAAGAAACTGCAACGTGGCAAAGAAGAAAAAGAAGGCAGCAAAAAAATGAGCCAGGATTTTTTTTTCTAAATTAATTTTATTGAGAAAGAAGTAGCAATGAGACAGTTTCAAAACAGGTTAGTAGGACAGTTACAATAATTAATACACTGCATATTGTTGTCTTCACAGTAGTTATTCATAGTACAACATGCAGACATGGTATCTTCTCTAAACACTATTAGTACAAACCTTTCTTCTCATTGAACTAATAGGACATAGCTGCATATATAACTTAAATTATATAGTGATATATATATATATATATATATATATATATATATATATATATATACTGATATATATAGTGATATGTGACCTTCTGCAACTGAGGAAGTTGAGCTTAACAAAATGGTCCTTCACTTGTATCATTTTTTTTTCTTTAGTTTTGTCAGAGCTGTGTATTCCATTGACATTCAAATATTATAGGTGTAAGAATTCAGAAAAATAATCCAATATAGTCCAGTAGTCCATAATAGTAGTGGATTATCTGTAGGACTGGCAATGTCAGAAGTTCTTGACTTGAGCTTTTTATAGCTTAGCATATTAATATGACATTATGTTTTGTACCTCATATTTATTCTTTTCTGCTGGATGGTTAAAACCAAGAAGCAGTGAGATCTATATAACAAAAAAAAAAATGTAACCTTTTTATCTGACAAGGTTAATCAAATGCCTTCAGGATTTACCATGAAACCATGTATAGCAGTTTGTAGATCTTTTGTTGGTGTCAGCCATGTGGATGGGTCACAGCCATTGCTTGACCATTTTGCTTTCTGTAAAAGCCTGAGAGAGTGTTTTCTCTCTAGATGACTCTCCTTAGGCACACTCTACATTGCTGATCACTTTCCTCTGTGGCTCCATAGTCTCCTTGATCAGAAAATTTGGGACTCCACTGAGTTGCAGGATGATACAGTATAGGTTCTCCTATTTTTGAATCCTCACTAACCTTGAAAGGCTAGGGCCAAAATGTTGGCTGTCCTAGCAGCCATCTTTTTCTCTATTTTTTTGGTCTGCAAACTTGTTGTTTACCCTCCAGAAGAAGAGCATAATGATATTATTATCTTACAACATAGGCAGTTGAGCTTAACATCATTATCTGTCTAAATATCAAACACATTAGATATAACATAGAACAGGTATTTTCCAACAATCGTTGATATGCTAAACTTTAAATCCCTATCAAATAAAAAATAGAAAATTAAAAAACAAATAAAAAATTACACATTTTCACACAGAAATGTAGAAATCTAACCATATATAGCATTCTAGTAGGGTAGTTCTATGACTTTTTTTTCTTGTCTCTTGTTTTCTTTTTATTACTTTTTTTTAAAACAAAGTTTACTTGAGAGTATAGCAGTAATTATTGTGACATTAGAAGCAGTACACATTTATAAGAACAGAATGACAGGCATTTCAAGCATGGCACTAGTATTACATACTGCTATCCTTGGGGCAATTGCTTAGTTCACAGGTATCAGGATATATAGTTAGTCAGGATGAGAATCATACCAATTAACTGCTAGTTTCAAAAACGGATATTCTTAGGACCATTGCCTTAACCATTTTGTGTATATAAATATATATTGCTGCCTCTTTCATGTTTCCTAGCTTTTCTCGTTGCCCTCTTTTCATTGTTTAATCTTTAAGTTCTCACTTTCCATTTAGTTGTGTTATACCTTTCAATTTTTATTTCTTCTTTTGAGTTCTTACACTAGGGAGACAATATGATACTTACACTTGTGAGTCTGGTTTATTTTACTTATGAGTATATCTTCAAGTTGCATCCACTTATAGATGAAGGTTTCCAGTTTATCATTCTTGATAGTTGAGTAATACTTCATTGTATAAAAATACCGTATTTTTTTCATCCATTCCTCAGGCGATGAACATTTTGTTTGCTTCTAAGATTTGGCTGTCACAAAATGTGCTGATATAAAAATATTTGCAATTATATCACTGTGATATGATGTTTTCAGTTCTTTTGGCAGAATCCCAGTTGGGAGATAGCTGGCTTGAATCAGATTTCCAGTCCTAGTTTTTTAAGGAGTCTCCACACTGATCTCCAGAATGGTTGCACCAGTCTACATTCCCACCAGCAGTGGAGAAGGGTTCCTTTTCTCCCACAGCCTCTCCAACATTTGTTGGTTGATTTCCTTATGATAGCCATTCTTTCTGGAGTGAGATGGTATCTCAGTGTTGTTTTAATTTGCATTTAATGAATGGTTAGTGGTATGCAGCATTTTTTCATGTATATATTAGCTTCTTGGATTTCTTCCTCTGAGAAGTATAAATTCTTCTTTGATGCCCATTTCTGAATTGGGTCTGAGCCAAAATAGTTTTTTTTTTCTTTCATTTCAAAATTTTTTGTTCATACTTTTTATTATTATTTTTAAAGAATACAAAATAATGATAGAAGAAAACAGCATTATACATAGCACAAGATTTCACTAAACAAATAATAGCAATCCAACAATGGTTGCTGTATTATATGATGCTATGTGCAAATTAGTTTTTCAGATTAACTGATATAAATGTGTAAGTTTTGTTTAAAAAAATAACTAAGAAGTTATAAGAAATTCAAGAGAGGAAAAAACTCAGAGTAAAAACAAAAATTGTAAGCGTTAACTGCTCCTTTCTTTTTATATATATTAATATAATTGGAATTCTCAAAGTAGAAAGGAGTAAGCAATAAGTATTTAAAGATTCAAAATTTCTGAATTTAGTTCAACTTATAATACCATATTTTCAAGAAAAATGAACCTTTTGCACAAGAAATTTAAATAAAATCATACCAAGATACACAAAAATGAAATTGTCTAAAACTTATAAAGAAAAAAATGGTTAAAGCATATACATAAAAAATTAGCTATGCAAGGACAAAATTAAATAGCATCTTATTCCACATTAACAAGAAAGAAAAGAAAGAGAAAAAAGGGGAAAAGGGGACCAAGCAAAATTGTTTTATAATTAATTGCTAAAGAAAGCTTTTGCCTATGTTGTTTGACCTACTTTTCATGCTTATTTTTCATGCTTTTC
Source organism: Ctenomys sociabilis (assembly GCA_004027165.1). NCBI lineage: Eukaryota > Metazoa > Chordata > Mammalia > Rodentia > Ctenomyidae > Ctenomys > Ctenomys sociabilis. Next base: position 22,608 of record PVKA01029264.1, on the reverse strand, counting down.
ATGGTTGCTATGAGCAACCACCTGGAAGATAACACAATGCAGTATACTAACTATTGACATTTTACTATAATCTTGATTTGAAATATTATACCATTTTTATTTTTTTTTCTTTTGTTTAAAAGAAAAAATAATTCATGCAATGTTTCAAAGAATCTGTGCGCAATATTGGTTAAGAATAGAGAGAAAATGTTCAATTTAATAATACCGGAAATTTTTTACATGTTCATTTTTTTCAAAACTAAAGCTCAGAGGACTAAAGTGCCTGACAACAAGTGCAGTTTCCAAGGATCCGATCTCGTGGCTTGCTGTGCCAGCCTCAATCCCGGGGCATGCCGAGAGGGTGAGTGAGACTGGGCGAGGTAGCTCGCCTATAGTACCCACTGTTGGGAGGCTGTAAACAGGCAGAACACTACTAGTCTGATAAACTGGTGAGACCCTGAAAATCCTGTGGACCCTTCCCTAAAAATACAAAAGAAAAAGACAAAAACAAAAATAAAAAGGATTATACCATAATGTTAATAACTGTGCTAAAATATAGTTTCAGTCTTTAGCATGTGAAAATCCTGTTTTTTCCAGCACCATTTGTTAAAGTGGCTACCTTTCTTCCAGTGAAGGTGTTTCACTTTTTTGTCAGGGATAGGTCTGTGAAGTATGTTTGGAGTTTGTTGATCTTCTTGGCTGTTCCACTGAGACTCAGGTATTCTCTTTTATTATCTTTTGTTTGTTTGTTTGTTTGTTTTTTTTGTTCATTTGTTTGTTTTTAATGCAAAGCTGTTTTCATCATAGTAGCTCTGTAGTATAATTTCTACTGAAATCCAACTATAGCAGCAGCAAATAGACAAAATGAATCAATAATTAAATCCCTGTTAATAAAGAAGAGCTCTTAAAAAAAAAAAAAAGAAAAATAAAGAAGAGCTACGGGCCAATTGTGTTTTCTAGTTAACTTTACCAAATGTATGAAGAATTAGCATCCAATGCTCCCAAGTATTTTCAAATAATTGATAAGTAAGGAATGAGTAACAACAATTCTATGTCGTCAGTATTTCTCAGATTTTAAGAATGAGAAAGACCCTACAAGAAAAGAAAACTACAGGAAAGTTTCTTGGCAAGTAAAAATATGCAGCAAAATATAAGAACTGAATTTAGAAGCATAATCAATATTTATGTATCATGAAAATGTAAATTTCACAATTGCATGATTTATATGGAACTCAATCAATGTGACGCAGCGCATTAGTTTGAAAGAAGCAGAGAGGTGATACCTTTCAATCTCAGCTGTGTAGAAAAAGCCATTATAAAGTTAGAAAAATTGTCTGACTTAAAAATAATTAGGACTAGAATTAAAGCTAATAAGATGTCACTGGGAAAAAACACTGTTTTTAATCTAAGGTCAGGCCTATGAAAAATACATTCATTATTACTTTTGTTTTATTATTTATTTATTTTCTTTTTTTTTTTTTTTTTTTTTTTTTTTTTTTTTTTTTTTTTTTTTTTTTTTTTTTTTTTTTTTTTTTTTTTGGTGGAACTGGGGATTGAAGTCAGGCCTTTGCTCTTGCGAGGGAAGCACTTATTCTACTGAGTCATCTACCCAACCCTCTACATTCTTATTTCAAGAGAACAAAAATAATAGATAAAATATTAAGAATCATACATCTACTTTGAAAAAACATTAAGATGCTAGGGATTGAACAATGGTGGTGTCTCTGTTACTTTTCTCTCATTGCTTTGGAAAAATTCTCAACAGCTAGTCTTACCTCATGCTGTGAGGTTTTAGTCCCTCTGGCTCCATGCAGAGAGCAGCATTTCATGGCAGTGAAAAACAGCAATAGAGAAAGTGGGAAGCGGTAGCAACAGCCCAAAGGCAGCTAGCAAGCCTCTCTCCTTTTCTTCTGGCTTCCTGCCCCAGAGTGGGGTGGAGCACTCACGTCCATAATCCCAGTGTTGGATCATGAATTAGTCACAATCTCTAGAAACCCACCCCAATGACTGCATGAGGCTTTGGGGCAACAACTAGACACAAAGCATAATAGATGGTTATATTGCACATCGTTGCATTCAAAGTAGTTGCTTACATTCTCATATAAGCAAGTAAAATTGGTCAAAAGAACAATTTTAAGTATAAACTGCTCCCTTTAAAGAAAAAACGTAGGAATTAGTAGTACAATCATCTAGGTATCCTATATATTTACATGCATATTTTTTCCCTTCCTTTCCTTTTTTAAAATCTTTCTTTCATCTCAATTGTTTCTTCCTTTTGAGCAGTTTCTTTTCCTTTTAATATATCTATTGCACTATTCAGATTTTATTTATTCTTTCAGACAGGGTCTTGTCTAACCCTGACAGGGTTCAGGCTAACCCTGAACTCATTGCAATCCTCCTGACTCATCTTCCCTAGACATGTGCCATTGTGCCTGGCTTCACTATTATTATTTTGTTTAGCATAGAAATTACTGAAAACTCTACTCAGAGAAATAAGACAAACATATGAGTTAAAGACATCCACATACGGAAGCAAAAAGTGCTTTCCCTACACTTAGAAGGCATTATTAGTAAATTACATTGAGATGAAAAACATATACAACACAACAAAACAAAATATCTTTGAGATAGAAAACCAACTCATTAAAGTTGCAGGATAAAAGTCAGTTGTATTTTTATATTTAGCAATGAATCATACATTAATACCACTGAAATAATATTGTAAATAAGTTTAACCCAAGAGCCATGACTTTTTTACACTGAAAATTACAAAATTTTGCTGAACCCTAATAAAGTAGACATGAACAAATATGGGGAAATTATGTTTACTAGATGGAAGAGATAGTATTAATCAGGTTAGAACTATCCCAAGTAGCCTAATGTCTATCCCAAGCCCAAGAATTCCAAACAGATATTAATATTATTGAAAAAAATTAGATGGATCCATCTTGAGTAAAGAATACTTGGTACAATATTCCTGAAAACTTGCTTTCCTTTTAAAGACCTTCCAAGTCAAAGGTGTATTCCAAGCAGTCAGATGCCTAAGTGTCCAGTTAAGTGTTGTCTAAAGGGTAGTACTAACTGGAACCACGGCAGTACCCATAGTTGCTTCCTTCCTGTGGTATAGTGGGTCAATTATTCCCTGTAGTACTGGTTAGACATTGCTACCTGCAGTATGTATTGAATAGGTGTACTGATATTTTTCCTGATTTTAGACTAAATTTGTATATTTTCCACGTTTAATATGATGTTGGCAATACATCTGTAGTAAGTGAGTTTTAATAGACTGAGATAACATCCTTCTCTAGCTATTTTCTTCACAGTTATTTTTAAAATTATAAATGAATGTTGAATTTTATGACAGAGTTTTTTGCATTATTGAAATGAACATATGATTTTTGTTCTTGCTTCTCTTCATGTGATAGACTTATTGAGAAGTATATATTGATCCATCCCAGCATTCCTTGGGATGATGACATCCTTTGTCATGATGTATGATGTTTTTGATGATATGTTCTACTCTGTTTGAAAATAAAAGTCTTAATTTTTGTATGTGTTCCATTGGCATGTAGTTCTATTTTACTTTTGCATTCTTTTCTACTTATGGAATCAAGTGACTGGTAGGTTTCAGGAATAACTTGAGGAGTATGTCTCACCTTTGAATTTCAATAAACATGTTGTAGACTATGGTGTTAGTCCTGAAATTTATATGCTTTCACCTTTGAAATAAATGAGGAACTACTCTGCCTTAGAGAATAATATATTTGAGCCATTTGTAGAAAACTGGGTGCAACTTGAGACCCTATGTTCAGCAAAATAAATCAAGCCCAAAGGCTGAAATAGCGTATCATTTATTTTATAAAGGCTGCAGGGAAATGAGAGAATGAGGAAAAATAATCAAAATATATTATGTACAGGTATAAATTTTCTATGATAATTATGTATATAAAGCATAGCAATAAAATTAATTATTGAAAAGAAGTAAAAAATATAGGGAGCTAAGTAAAGATAGATAATGGAAGACAGGGAATGAGATATTTTGCAAAAGGGAAAAATGGCCAACACTAGGGCTAGGAGAAAGAAATTTAGGTGTGTAATGAATGTGCACTAACTCTCCAAGATAAATAGAATCATTATGTATTGCAAACATGTTCTAGGAGAAATAAAATTTTAAAAAAATAATGAAAAAGGGATAATGATATCTCCCTATGTATTTAAATTATAAGTTTCCATTTTTAGTGTAAACCTCACCTACAGCTGAACAATTCATCTAATTGCCTGCCAGTAAACCTGCTGGCAACACTATTGATTGGCACAAAGCTCCTTGGATGTGCCCAACTGGTGGTGTTAAGTAGCACTCACCTCCCATGAGTTTGGTGTAGGTGGCCTTGCCAATGGAAGGCACATCCAGTGAGTGCTGCTGTGACTGATATTGTTAGTGACCTTGCATGCACTCCTCAAGATTTTTCCAGGAAGTGCAGCTGAACAAGCATGCACTCCAATAAGCTCTACACTTCCCCTGTGTACCTATTAGTCTTAATAAACATTATTTCTCACAAACCTGCTATCTATAAAGCCTGCAGCAAAACAGCTGGGTTTGGGAGGACTATACAAGATTCATAGTTCCTGATTTTGAGCCTACTACAAAGACACAATAAACAAAACTATCATGTTCTGGCATGCGAATGAGTGATACAGAAATATAACTCCAGGAAAGCTGAAATCAATTACGCTTATTGTCACTTCCATTTCCACAAGAGTGCCAATGTCACTCATTAGTGAACAGAAAATATTTTCCACAAATTGAGACACTAGTTATCAGCATCAGAAAGAATGAAGTTGAACTCTTTCCTTGCTTAACTCTAAATTCATGAATAATTTCGTTTAAGAGCTAAACATTTATAAGTCTCCAATGAAAACACAGGTGTCATTATTTCTGATAGTATATGATGATCTTTGGGGTTATAGCCTCAAAAGCCAAGTACATGAAGTAAAATTGATGAACTTCACTAAAATGAGAAACATTTGTGCATTCAAAGATGATATTAAGAGACTGAAAAGATAATACATTGAGTGAGGGAAGATATTTGGAAGTCATAGACAATGGCATTCATATACAGAATATATAACATCTGTTCTAACCTCAATAGTAACAAAGCTTCACTTCAAAAATGGGTGAAGAATTTTAATAGACATTTCTCTAAAGAAGACACAATGACAAATAAGTTGATGAGGTGATGTTAATGTCATCAGTAATCTGGAGAAGTGATCAAATCCACAATGAAAGAGCACTGCACATTTATGCAAATGCCTATCACAAAACAAAACAAACCAGAAATTAACACACAGTGGATCACTACTTTCAAAGTCATTTGGGCTTCAAATATTTACATTTTCCAGAAATTTCACTGCTACATAAATATTTTATAGCCATGATACAGAGACTCATATTCCACTATCATTCAGTCTTGAAAGAAATGAAATTTTATTGTGTACCTTCACACAGATGCCCCTTGAACACGTCATACTAATTGGAATAAGCCAGGCGCAACATGGCAATATTTTATAATCTCACGTGTATGCTGTTTCTGTAATAAGAAAACTCACGGAGACAAACAAGGAGAATTGAAACTAGGCACATTTGTGTAGGTGTAATTGAAAGTTATTACTTAATAGGTACAGAATTTTTGTTTCAAGTAAGGAAAATGGATTGAAAATAGATACTGGTGATCTTTACAAAAAATTATGAACCTATTCAGTTGCTAGTGAGCTACACATTTAAAAATGGTGTAAATGGTAAAGCTTCAGTTTATACACACTTTTATTTAAAAGAGAAAATTTCTCTGACTAGTCTTTCTGTGTGGAAAATGATTTTCCTGAAAACTTCTTGATAAATACTTATAAATTAACTTTAAAAGATAAATAAATAAAACAGAGCATTAGGCCTTGGACCTTCCCACATAGCAACATTCTTTTAATTTTTTTTAAAAGATACTAAGCAGCCAAGTCATTAAGTGACAAAGGCTGGTTTGAACCTGTCAGTCCTACTACAGCCTTCAAAAAGCCTTGGATTACAGGTAATCATTCCTATGCCCAGCTCTCTGGATTCTCTAAAGTCTGTTGAAACTCTATGCCTCATTAAAGCCTATTCTAACCACCCTAAGTATAATGAAAAACTGTAACACAACCACTGCTTTTGCTTACTAGTGCTCCTTTTCTTCTTCTCCTTCTTCTTCTTCTTCTTCTTCTTCTTCTTCTTCTTCTTCTTCTTCTTCTTCTTCTTCTTCTTCTTCTTCTTCTTCTTCTTCTTCTTCTTCTTCTTCTTCTT
>PVKA01029264.1:0-16201 GCA_004027165.1 Ctenomys sociabilis | reverse complement strand
TCTTCTTTTGTGTATTTAGTACAAAATCTACAAGGTCTGCAGGCTCGCACTACATAGATAGGACTAATAGTGATCTTCCTGTTTACAGCCTCCCAGGCACTGGGATTGCAGACATGTGCCACCATGCCCAGTCTGAATTACTGGCAGTGCAAGCCTAGAGATCAAACCCAGCTGCTGCATTCTGCCCAAGCAGGAGCTTTAATCCGCTGAGCTATCTGGCCAGCCCTCCTTCACTTTTTCCTTTCCTGTCTTTTTTAAAAAAGAATTTATTATTTTCTAATATGCATTATTTAAATGGATGATTTGTTTGGTGTTGCTATTGTGTCAAACCCCCTGTAAACTGAATTTCCCCAAATGGTTGTTTTATGGAAATACAGTAATGCTAGAACATAGTCTATGGTTAATAACTTTGTTGAATTGATGTATAAGTGAGTGAAGTCATATATTAAAGAATCATCTCCAGTGCAGCATAAGAACCCTGAAAATGAAGCCTGGAAATAGGCTGGGGAATTCTTGTGATGCCACTTAGATACTTTTTCTGCATAGCTGTTGCTAACCATTCACCTCGTTGCCATTATATGAGCTCTTACAGTACACATCATGATTTTGTTCAATAGTATGGCCTTAGAAATACCTAGTATATGAATAAAATTAACTAAAGATATTTCATTTTTCATTGTTTGCACACTTTAAATTTCCTATCAGCTTTACCACACAGGTTGAAAAATACAAAAACTGACCTAGTTGTCAAAAGGATAATCATAGATTTTCACACACACACATGTACTTTTGGGAAATGCCTTTTGATGTATCATAAAAGAACAATATTGTATCAAGCCAAATCTTAAGAAGGGAAACTTATTTGTTTACTGAATCAAAATTACCCTCTGTGGGTGTTGAATTGAAATCAAATTTCTGTTAAATAGGGCCCTAAGAAATCAATTGTAACCAGCAGTTAATGACCAGTTTTCTAACAGCTTGAGGCAAAGCCTAGGGCAGTTAGCACTTGAACAAATTAGTTGTTAACTGTGCTAATGACTGATTTTACAGGGATTATTGCTATTATAAACAGTCATCAGTCTGGGCTTCATTACTGATTCTAGAAAAGTTTTCAACCAGAAAAGATTTTTATGTCCTCAGTTTCGTACTGTAGAGTCTAGTTAATATGACGCTTAAAAAAATCACATAGTGCTAAATTTCCTCCTGCTTTATTGGGAATAAAATCAATAAAAGCTACCTTTCCTTCTCTTTATTGAAGGTATAATTGCATTAATATATCAAATTGTGGTGATTTTTTGAGAAGATATATCAGAAGTGTGGCAATCAGAATATGCAAATATACTCTCAGGATTAGTGCATATTCATAAGTTAGGTGAACATGTATTATAAGATCATTGGACACCAAAAGAGAAAATTGGTGAAATTGCAGTATTTTAACATCTGTAGCAAAATTCCTAATGGAAAAAAGAAAAACAGCAACTGTAAAACAGACTTGATTCAAGATCAGTTAAATTTTAGGAAACCAAATTCTAAATTATTTAAGAACCCAGCGGATGTTCTCTGAAATATGTATTATTATAATTTATTTAAAAAATAAATGCCCTATTTTACCAATCAATAAAAACAGAGAAAAAAGAGTTTATCTTTCAATTCTACATTTTCACCAAAAACATATTAAACTGATCTCTAGTTTTACAGTATTATGAAATGATGTAATGTTACTTTTATTTCTAATCCGTTGTTTATATCATAGTTTTTAAAATAAACATTTTATCATGTTTGAACAGTGTTTTATTATATTGATGAACCTCACTTTATGTGCAGTTGCAGAAGTTTCACCTTTTATGTATTCAATCATAATTAGAGTAATTAATGGTAAGTAATGGAATTACTACATTCACAATACCCAAGTCTCTGCACTTACAGTTGCATTTCCAACTAATTATTTGAGAAATAGAACACATATATTTCTTTGTTGTTTAAGTATTTCTGTATTTATTTTTATGAATTTAGGACAGGGTGTACAGAGTGTACTCTGTAGATCGGACTTGTAGTAATTCTGATTTCAGTCTTCCAAGCGCTAGGATTACAGGCAAGTGCCACCATATCCAGTCTCCATCGTTGTCTCAGTGTGCCCTGGGGGTGGAGACCCAACCCTGGCCGCTGTACTCTGCTCCTGCTTTAATCTGCTGAGCTATCTGGCCGACCCAAACACACATACTTCTTTGAAGAAACACTAAAGCATTCTGCCTTGGATAGAGACAGCCCCACAAAGGCCTGTTGCTGGCAGAGCTGGGGCTTTTGAAAGGTGATTGAATCAGTCCATGGACTTGCTGCTAGAAGGTGGACTCTGCACAGGAGAGTTAGGTCCCTGCGGTCATTGTTAGGAATGGCATTTGTTCCTTCCTTCCTCATTCCTTTTCTCCCTGCTTCCTGACTGCCAAGGAACAAGCAAACAGCCTCTACTCAGACGCTTCTACCCTGCCTCCTGCATTTGTGTGAGCTAAAACGAGCCTCTCATCCTTCAAATTGTAATGGGTACATTGGTCCACAGATAGTTAGACAGATAGATGATAGATAGATAGATGATAGATAGATGATAGATAGATAGATGATAGATAGATAGATGATAAGTAGATAGATGATAGATAGATATGCTCTTTTCACTTTTTGATGCTGCCACATACATGCATATAGAAGTAGGAAATAAATATGAACTCAGTCACTTAATGCTTGCTTTACTGTTAAGCTAACATAACTTTTCCTAACCTGGATTTTTGACTCAGTTTTACTTAGGATTTTGATAAATAAAGATCCTTGTTTTGATTTTATGTTATTTAATGCCATCAATTTACCTGAAATTTTTCTTCTTTTAATACAGAGAGATATCTTTAATTTGCTGGTCTATTATTTTTTATGACAATTTTTTGACTTCTCCTCAATCACTGATTGTTCCATAATTGTTGTATATGTAGCTTAAATCCTTATGATATTGTTCAAAGTTAGGAATAGTATGTTATTATTTGGTTATGACTTTCGAAATGTTAAGTATACATATGTAAATGAAAATTCATGACATTATACCAGAATAAAAAGAACCTTTTCATCCATTATCTTTCTTTGCTACTTAAACATATATAAGGTTCAACTTCAATCATATTTCACCCATGATGATTTAAAAGTAATATACAGTATAAATAAACATATACTAGTATGCATGTGATTTTATCTGTTTAATACAGTGTGGGCCTGGACAAGTAGCTCAGTGGATTAAAGCACCTGCAAGCAGGCATGGGGGGTGGGGGTTCGATACCCAAGCCTGCAGTGCCAGCATCACTCCTGGGGTGCGCTGAGACAGCAATTGAGACTGAGTGTGGTTGCACGCATCTGTAATCCCAGCTCTTGTGAGGCTGTAAACAGGCAGATCACTATGAGTCTGATCTAGTAGTGGGACCCTGAACACCCTGTAGACCCTTCCCTAAAACACACACAAATACACACATACACTAACACACACACACACACACACACACAATGTGTCATTTCTCAGTTCTGTTATCATTCTTCTTTTGTTTTCTTCATTTATTTTAGCCTATTGTTAAGATTTTGTGTATAGGAAAATATTCTTTATTTCTTATATTCCATATCTTGATGTGAATATTTCACTAAAAGTAGTTACTCATACATAAAATATGCAGATTAAAGTGACATTTTTAATAAGTAGAATGCAAATAAATAATATTCAGAATAAAAATTACAGAAAAGCAAAATGAATTATCAGTCCTCGCCTAATGGGGAGAACAACCAAGGTACAGTTGAAAGTTCAGAAGTCCCTCCAAAGTCCTACAAAGCCTAAGCAGACTGCACTTTTTCTGGGGATGTACATTTTTTCATTACTCCTAGATCATACTGCAGATCAAGTACAGGTGAGGACAGGAAAATAGCCCATGCCTTTCAGTAATTCTGTCCCTTGCAAACTGGTGTTAGGGATTAGACTTTTGTGGGACCTCAGTTTTTATATCTGTTATGTTCTTCCCAAAATTCATTACGTCCAAAGGCTGGACTTTCGTGGGGCCAGGGAGATGGCTCAGTGGAATAAGTACTTCTCTGGCAAGCGCAAGGACCTGAGTTCAATTCCTGATTCCACCAAAAAGAAAAAAGGCTGGACTTTTGAAAAGTAGTTAGATGATGAGGTCTCTAATTTCACCTACTGGACTGAGCCACTGAGGAGGCTGAAATTTCATGGCAGCATTTGGATGTGATCAAAGTAGGATCTGCATTCTAACTGAAGAAAGTTGATCAAGGACTGTACCTTGATCACTACATCCGGGTGCCCAGCCCCTTCTATCTGGCCCTGTCTTCCTGCTTCCCAGCCCCTGCAGGGGTGCAGCTTTGCTCCCAGAGCCCTTGTGCTACAGTGTTACTGCTCTGCCGCAGGCCTCTGGGCACTAGACCTAACAGGCGGTGTTAATAAACTGTCTGAAACCACCAAGCAATATAGATCTTCTTTTTTTCTCAGGTACTTCGTCAAAATGATGAAAAGCTCAGTAAGATAACAGCTATAACCTATAAAGTATGTTTCATAGTCCATTACTATCCTAATTTCAGAAAATAAAAACAAACTTTTAATTGACCGAACCTAAAAGACTTGTAAGCAAAATTAAGCTAAAGGAATATGAAAAAATATTTGTGAGGTTAAAAAGAAATAATAGCAACTTTCGTGAAGGACATGTAATAAAATTATGTATTTGGGAGTTTCTTATATTTCTCTGAAACTGAAGAAATAAATTACTGTAGCAAATACAAGGGTATAGAATTGTCTCTTTCTGACCTTCAATAAACTCACTAAAATTTAATAAACAGTTCTATCTTGTTATTGGCTTGTGGTACCAAATACTGTACTTTTCATCTGCCCATCACTTTTCTAATAAGTTATATTCATTTCATTAAACTCCTATTGCATTTACTGCTGTCATTCTCTCTATTATAGAGTAGCATTTATACAGAAAAAAAGTCTCAGGTTACCAGGAAAGAATGTGTAGTCTAATGCCTAAGGGATGCCCTAAATGCATTATTTGTTTGACATGATAAATGAAAATTAAGTACTGCTGCCCCCTACTTTTCTTGAAAACATCTATTATATTGAAGATGTTTTTATTAAAGGTTCTCTAGACAGTCAGAGGAAGCTATGAAAATTTCATTGCCTTATACACCATGCATTTACAAAAATAAGGATAATATCATCCTGTTAATTCAGGCTATTTCATTATACAAAAAAGATAACAGCCTTATATGTGTTATATTTGTTCTTCATTGGAGACTCGTATATGATACATCTCCTTAACTGTCTACTCAAGGACTATTGTGTAGATACAGGCATCTTATATCACCTTTTGGTAACAGCACTACTGAAACATTAGGGCAGATTGTCACTACAGAAAAATGGATTATCTATCTAGGTAATAGTGTCATTCATCTAGATTTGAGGTCTGTTCAGATGTTCATAAAATAAGACCTTTTTTTTTTTTTTTTAGCCCTGAGCATCTAGATTAAAATGAGGAAACAAAAGTGTTCACTATTTCGGAGTATCTAAAGGTAGAAACACTTTAAACTATTCAGTATTTATTTTTGACTCAGGGTATTATATTAGAAAAAAATCATTTCATATATGAGTTAATTAATATTGTACTATTTTACTGAGTATCACCAATTTCAAGAATAATGCATTTTATAAACAACAATATTGTGAAATACTTAGTTCATTGTGAATTATCTGTGCTTCTGAATATTTTTTGTTATTATAATGATATTATTCTGAAGAATGCTATTGTAACTGAGAGATGAAAATGATCTTTAAAACCAGAATATCTTGGCTCCCCAAGCTTCCTCATATAGAAAGTGAAAACTAGCATTCTCTACCCCATTCCTTATGCCCCACGACCCCTGAACAAATGCATATCACAGAGGTTCCAACGTTCTTATCGCTCCAGGCTAAGGTTTTTGTAAACCTCTGTGTGTACATCTGGACTTATTTCTGCAGAATGCTTTTGTGTTTATAAGGGGCTTGGGCTAGGTGTCCTCCTGATTTGGCCAAATAGTTAACAAACTCTTTTTCCAATTTCGGGTTGATCTCATACTTAGCTGTAGATAAGGAAAGGAACCCGGTCATCTAGATGGCCATGACCCTGACAGGAGTTCCGTCCCTAACCCATAAATCTAGCATGCTTGCTGACTTGATGTACTCCAGGAAATGGGTAGTTGATGTACAACATCGAGAAGACCCAAGATTTAACAGTAGTGATTGGCTGCAACTTTTTAAATTTAATGTCTTGCCTTATTTTATTGTTTGTAAACATATCTGTTGACAAAATAATTTACTTGCAGTTTATGATTTTCTTTTCTAATTTATTTTATGTATTTAGTACAGAGTTCACAAAGTCTCACTACATAGATCAGGCTTATAGTGATTCTTGTGCTGGCTCTGGAACCCTGGGCATGCCATGCTGGCCCCAAAATGGGGCATGGTTGCACACACCTGTAATCTCAGCACAGGGGAGGCTGAGATGGGAGGATCACTGCATGTCTGAGCTATGTAGAGAGACTCTGTACCAAATAAATGAAGAAATTAATTAAACAGAAGAATGAAATTTAGGAATAATGAAGGTTAAGAGCAAAGTACATTTATTGAGAGAAAGGAACCTTCTGTCTAAGAGGGACACGAGGGTACCCAAGTGAGTTGGCAAGGAATCTGTATTTTCTGGGGATTATTATAGAGCAAGTTCTAGAGGCAAGGTAGGCCCAACACATGAAACATGGGAACTTGCTAGGTGAGTATGAGATGGCACAAAACTACGGTCAATCAGTTGGATTAAAATATAATTACTCAGGTAAAATCAGTTAAATCTGTATCAAACGGAAAAGTTAGTCAAGTAGCAAGAAGGCATGAATACAATGTAGGGGCTTTTCCTGTAGGGGGCTGGGTGAGTCTTCCTGGCTTTTTCAAGGTGATAGAGACATACAGAGACTGTCCGCCCCTGATGTTTATCCTTAGGAAGATATGCATTTATTTTATCTTTTGTCTTGAAGTCTGGCCCATAGCAGGAGTGTTTGTTTCTCTGAATGGTAAGGTATCTTTTCTCCCATACTCGCTCCTTCTGAGAACCTAGCCCTGTCTCACTGCATATAATAATTTTAGCTAACTCAGCTACCTGCAACAGTATGAGAACAGAACTTTGCAGCATTCATGTTGCATGGAAATTCAGTGAAACTCAAAGCAATGCAAATAAGGAGAGGCTACCTTTCTATTAAATCTGTAACAGGTTCCAAACACATTCTACTGTTTTGGTAACAACAAAGAATATATGGGGGCATAGAATATGAAGTACAATTTGTGTTCTTATGGTGATTATGCATAAAATTAAGTAATCGCATATATTTCTTTAAAATTTGCACTGCACAATATGAAGATTTATAGATAACTCATACTAACAATTATTTTCCTTAGAAGAGCACTAACTCACCAAAAATTACAAGGAAAAAAAACCCTAGAGTAGTGGTTTTTATTTAATATCTTTAGTGATAGTATTTCTGCTTCTTGAATGAGTACTGGAGGGACAGAAAGGACCCCTGGGGAAGGTTAAAAGACTCAAGCCCTTTGTACAGGGAACAAAATGCAGACTCTGTGTGACTGTGAGCAACAAGCAGTTTTTAAGCAGCTTGATGATTTAGAGCTGACTGATGGTCTGGTCTGTGGTTTTGACACCTGTCTGTGTGTGGGCATCGCTGCATCCCCTAGTGCAGGTTGCTATGGCCACTCCAGTTCTGTTCATTCACAAGACCAAACCCCTAGCAACAGGCCCTATATCCAATCCACCAAGTGATGACCCTCAAAAGGGTAAAGACAAGATCCCTGACTCTTCTGCTTCCTATAACAGGAAGATGATGGAGTCAGAGGGGCCAATAGAGGCAGAGTGAGAAGGAGAGATTGGCAGAGTAAGGCATAGTTGACCTGGCTTGGCTGATGATGACAGATGGCTATAGAAATGACCTGGTTACTGGAAATTGTCTTTTGTGAAATCTTTTGTTTGATGTACTGCACACATGTATTAATTAAGAAAAAATCCTTGTTGACAGCACAACTGGAAATTAGGATGTGCACATTGAGAGGTATAAAATAATTATTCTCAGACACCCATTTACATATGGTAGAAACACCTGCAACTCCATGAACCTTAGTTCACGCCAGCAACAAAGACTAAGATCCAGACAGGTTTAGAAGGGCTGTTAAAAGGAGCTGGGCAAGGGCGCTGTCTTCAGGAGCTCACTTTTATCCTCTCCTTGACCAAGAAACTTGCTGCTCCACAGCATTATCCCCACCACCAGAATCCATCTGAATATGATGAGTACCTCTCTGCTTCACATGACTTTCATTTTCAGAGTTCCTCTTTATTCACCTGAGGACCTGGGACCTATTGGACTTTGAATCAGTCTTGTTCCACCCTGGCTTTTTCAAGGTGATAGAAAGATGCCCCGGATCAGAGCATAATGCTGTGCAAAAGCCCTAGGTCTCTAAGCCCTTGCAGTGATGGTACAGCACACTCTTATCTACATTACGTTGTGCCCCCAGCTTTAAGTAGCTGATCCTCCATGGGAAGATACTACCATGAATGGAGTTTGATTTTAGAAACTGTGAGAATCAAGTTTGATCAGTATCTTGTCTCTATTAATGTGGATGTGAATACATGGATGAATTATTCAACTTTAATCCCTGAGTTTAAATAGTGTCTTGAGATAGAGACCATAACACTTTCCTTAAATAGTTTATGTAATGATAAAATAAGATGAATGTCTTCACTAATAGGGTACAGAGAAGGTGCTCCTAACTGGAAAGATCTTCCCACCTTCCATTGTCCCTACTCTGAGTACTCTGAATGTTTCTTCCTTATGAAATAAGACAACAAAATCAAATTTCACTCAAATTAAAAATGGCCTACTCTACTGTAAACCAGTTATTCTTGGAGTTATCAACCTACTTTACACTTTAAAAAGTAAGAGGTTGTTATAAATAATAGTTTTTCTACCCAGATTTTTATTAGGCCTCAAGATTTCTGTTGTATTTGTGAATTTCCATGAGTCCCTCATAGTAGACAAGTAATAAAAGTTATTTTTTCTGTCTTATTGTCTTGGCAGTATAGTTAGATTTGCATCTCAAACTTTTCAGAGCAATGTTTCGGTCTGAATCACTGAGTCCAACTAATTTCACTCTCAAAACCTTTTCTGTGAGCATACTGCCACCCCATCCACAGGACTTACCAAGCGTTAAGCTAAGTCCCTTAGCACATTGCTAAGGAACATTGTCCTTGGAATCATTTACATAATCTCTTATTTCATCAAATATCAACCTCAAGTGTTGAGCTAATACACTAGTCAAGAACAATTTTGTTTTCCGTCAAGTAAACTGGCTGGGAAAATTCAAACACTGAACCATCTGACCTCCCTTTCTTTCTGTCTAGAGAAGGCAAACTCTTGTGATTTCTCATACAAATGTCCTCTTAATACATAGGAAATGACTGTGATCAATTAAGACCCTGTTGCTTTTACAAGATAGGAGATATATAATTACTGGTTAACTGAATACAGTGCATAGTTATGTCTCTTGTAGACAAAGTGTAACCTAGTTTGTAAAAAATAATCTTAGCTAATCTGTTTGTGTTCTTCTCCTTCTTCAGTTTTCCCACTCCACTCCACACTCTTTGTAGTGTGTACCGAGCAGAACAGTGGGGTACCAGAAATCCGAGATCTCATAAAATAATATTTGAAAAAGGTTATCCAAAAACAAAATAAAACCACATATAAATCAACTCTATACTATTCCTCACTTTGCATGTCTCTAATAAAGGAAAGAACAAAATACCATATTCTATATACCAAAATTATAGAATAAGAGAGACCTAATTAGTATTTAAGTATTTAAAGTCAGTTAATCATATGAGAACTGAACATATGTAATTTTGAATCTTATGTATAAACAACAAAATATTTTGATATAAGAAAAATTTCACCAAATTTGTCAAATAAGTCAAATAAGTTAAAAAGAATACCTATGTGGTGAAATTTCATACTTGGAGAGATCATTGAGATTTTTGTTTTTCTACTGAGATTCCTGTGAGATCCTTCAGGTTTTGAGATATACATAAAACCACATTTCTTATAGAAGCATTGAAAATTAAAATATTGAATTTTGTACTTTAAATTACTTTTTTATTAGTATATATGACACTATGTGAAAAATTTGAATAAACCCATATTGAAACTTGGATGTAACAAAGAAAGCTAGTTTTGTTAGCTGGGTTTTCTACAATTGCATTTTTCAGGAACACTGGAAAAATTATTTCATGTTCTTTAATTAAATCTGCACTAGAAATCCTCTAGGATATTAATGATGCAGAGTTTCTCTTATCCTTTATTTTGACCTTCAACTAAGACATTTTTCTCTTTTTGAATTCTATTATGAATGCAGATATGAGAACACATTCAATTTTCAATAAAATATGTCAAAATGTATTTAGTAATTTTATCTTTTTCTCATTTCAGAGATGATTTATTAATCTTATTCTGAAGGAATAATACATCATCACTCTTCAACATATCAGTACCTTTGGCTTTTTACTAGGATAATTTTGGAACAAATGCAGTATATGGAATGCTACCTTAGAATTTGAGTGACAAGAGTATATAAATGACAGATCATATCATCAAGCAATCTTCTCTCTGATACAACACTTGTATGAGATACACACTTTTAGAGAATACATGAGGTCAATTAGAATTCTTTTCTTATTTCCCTAATACACTATCTTTGTCACATTAGAAATTCTTTGACACATATGCATCATTCTTACTAATTTAATTTCCATAGAGTTCTATGATGTCTGGTCAAAACATATAATTTTTCTTTAATAACAATATATTCTTAATATTATTGAGTGTTTCATATTGGAGTGTTTATATGACATTTTTTTCTAGGAAACTGAGATTGCCTTGTATTGTATAACTGCTCCAGTTGCCGGTTCACTGAAGTAAAAACTATTTTTAAATTCATAGAATTAGTATTGCTTTGCATGGAGAATATTTGAAAAGACAAGATTATCAATAAAAAATCTTTGCTATATTCTATTATAATACTTTAACATATAGAACAGAAAATGAAATCCTCATATTTGGTAAACCCATTGCTAATCACCTAATAGAGGCTCAAAAATAAAATATTTAAAAAGTACTAGTTTTTTTCATACTGTAGCAATATGGAAAATACTGCTAAGAGTTCTGATAAGATGAAACAATAGCAAAGGAGATGAATTTTTTTGTACCAGGAATAGAACTTATAACCTCTTGCTTAGCAGGCAGGTACTGTGCTGCTGAACAATATCTCCAGCTCAAGGGGTTAACATTCATGTAAGTTACAGAATATGAAATCATTGAGCAGAAATTTACTGAGTATTTTCCAATGTGGAACTCTTGGTATGAGTTAGCAATTTAGTAATATGGAACTCAAAAACATGCACATTTTTTAAGTCTAGAATCAATTCTGAAAAATTTTATTAATGATGTGCATCAAAAAGATAATTATAATTATGGCAAGAGGTGCGAGTGACACAGATAACACAAGAAATAAAAATAATTATAACAATGCATGGTTAGGGAAACTTTCTCTTAAACAGCATTAATAGACCTATAATTTCATCCTTTGAGAAGTGTGTGTTCATCTTGGATGCCCGTTTCCGGACTGGATCTTTAAATTTTGGGGCCCTGATGTTTTTTAGTTCTTCATAAATTCTAGAGAACAGACCTTTGTCTAAGTGCTTATTAGTTAAGTTTTTTTTTCCCCAAATTTGTAGGTTGTTTTTTCACTGGGTTGGTAATTTGTTTTGACATGCAAAACCTTCTCAATAAGAGGAGGTCCCACTTATTAATTCTTTCAAGTATTAGCTATGTGATTTGAATTTTATTCATGAACTCTCTACCTACTCCTATGTCTTCAATAGTTCCTCCTACTTTCTCTTCCAGGAGATTAATGTTTAGAGATTTAATTCATTTTGACTTTAGCTTTGTGCATAGTGATAGACCTAGGTAAAGTTTTACTTTTCAGATGTAGAGAGCCATTTTTTCTAGCACCATTTGTTAAAGTGGCTTTCTTCCAGTGAGCTTGTTTGGCTACTTTGTTGAAGATAAGGAGGTTCAATGTGTTCATAGAGGCTTCTGTATCTTTTAATCTAGTTCATTGATCCTCAGGTCTATTTTGTTGCTAGTACCATGCTTGTTTCATCACAGTAGCTTTGTAGTATAAGTTCAAGTCAGGAATTGTAATGCCTCTTGCCTTGTCTTTGTTGGCCAGGATTGCCTTTTCTATTCTACGTCTTTACTGGCTCCAAATAAATTCTAGGAATGATTTCTCCAGGTCTGCAAGGTATGTTGGTGGTAGTTTGGTAAAAGAAGGGCTGCAAGAACAGCCCAAATTTTGGACCAAGCCTTTCAAGTTCAGTGAGGACTCAGGACATAGGAGAACCTGTACTGTAGCATCATTTAATTCAGCAGTGTCCCAAATTTTCTGATAAAGGAGATTATAAGATCACAGAGGAATGTGATCAGTGATGTAGAGTGTGCTTAACAGAGTCATATGGACCTAAAACATTCTCTCAGGCTTTCAAAGAGAGTAAATTGGTCAACCAATCACTGTGATTCATCCGCATGGCTGACACTGACAAACAATCTACAAAGTGCGGTACACGGATTCATGATAAGTCCTGAGGGGACTTGTGTGACCTTTTCAGACACAAAAGTTACATTTCTTGTTATAAGGCTTTGCTTTATCTTGGTCTTAACCATCCAGCATAAAAGTATATAAATGACATAAGAAACATGAAGCCATGTTAATATGCTGAGCTGTGGAAGCCTCAAGTCAACAATTTTGGGCATTGCCAGTCCTGCAGATGATCCACTGCTATTGTAGACTACTGAATTATATTGGAATATTTTGCTGAATTCATGCAACTACAATATTTAGATGGCAATGGAATACCCATCTCTAACAAAGCTAAAGAGAAAAAGAGGATACAAATGAAGGATAGTTTGTATCTGTATACACAAAATAGGATATATAACTCCTTTCTCTTAATTCAATATGAAGAAAGATTTGTACTAATAGTATTTGGACAAGATATCATGTCTGCATCTTGTGCTATGAATGACTACTACAAAGACAACAATATGCAATATATTAATTGTAACCCTCCTACCAACTTGTTCTGAAACTGTCTCATTGCAATTTTTTTCTCAGTAAAAATAAGAAAAAACATAAGATGGGACTGGGGATATAGGTCAGTGGCACAAGCACTGATCCCTGGTTCCTCCAAAAAAAAAAAAAAAAAAGGTAAAAATAAAATAAAATTAATAAAAAAGTAGACCTATATATAAAAAAGATAAAAATAAACACTAATATTTTCTTCAAACAAGTTAAAAAGGTGTATGCTAGAAAAGGAAAAATAGATAATTGAGGCCAGTTGTAGAAAAACATGTAGTAGGTAAAAGGAGATGTATACAAAAGGCATAAAACTAAGAACAAGGCCACCCAGCATCTATCCATGAAAAGGACGTTGATCATCTTAAGTTCAAAACTGGTTGAAGATTTTAATGTTTCTTGATGTTTTCACTTAAAAATATCCATCACTATTACTATACATGGAAAAATGTATCTATCTATCTATCTATCTATCTATCTATCTATCTATCTATCTATCTATCTATCTATCTATATTGTCCTAAAATTCAGCCCTTAGAACATATATTTCTTTTTCTTATATGTGCTTGAGAATATTTTTATTAAAGAACAATCAAAAGTCAAGAATTATCAATTTTTTTGCTCCACGGATTGATATACCTGAACACCAAGGTGAACAAGTACAAAATAAGTTTTATGTTTGCCGATCATTTCCAACAGTCTTTCTCTATGTTTTTTCTATCTCAGCCTCATATTTGAAAGTAGGTTGATGCATTCATCACCTCACACAACATGACTGCTCTAGGCCAATCACTATAAGTGATTCTTACTACAGATATTGAAATAGAACTGATAGGTGGACAGATTGGTGCTATTTCAAGAAGTAGGCCAGATAGGTCAGTGTTTTCCAAATCTTGTGCTGAGTTGACTTTTCTTTATGGAAGATATTTTAGGAAACCTTTAACATGATAGACAATTTTTAAAATTTTATCCGTCTAATATTTCTAGGCCTAAACCAACAAACTGCAATAGGAACTCCTCGTGAAACATGGATGAGGTGTACATTTTGAACTTATGCCAAAATTTAAAATATTTTTATCTTCATAGTTAATAACCTTCACAGTCAATGATCTTCACAGTTAATGACATCTTTATAAGTACATTAAATTATAACTTGACATGACATTACAAAAGTAATATGATAGACAAGTCTGTGCAACAACACTTTTGTTTGTATTTATTTATTTATTTTATTACTATTCCTTTATTTTATTTTTTGGCAGAACTGGTGATTAAACTCAGGCCCTTGCGCTTGCCAGGACAATGCTTATTCTACTGAACTATCTGCCTGGCCTCTGTTTGTATTTTTTTGAACATATGAATGTCAGAGACCCACTTCCTTATTCTTCTTTCAATAATTTCTTCAATGAACACAGAGATTCCTGCCTATGTTAAAGTAATATCATTTTAAAGTAACTGATTTAAAATGTGAATTGAAGTGTTGGAAGGACAATTGAAGAAACTGACATGGTAACTCATCGGTGGTTCCATGTATTTTCTATTAATCAGTTGAGATGCCGTCAATACATTCTTTTCATTTCTATCCACGTATTGTAAAGGTCGCTGTTTCTCTAAGCATCAAAATCCAACATGATTATAAAATAATAAAAAAAATTAAATTATCATATCAGTTTATTTTATTGTGTTGCTCAGGGGAATCACTTTAAAATAGAGATCAATCTACTTTTCCAGAAAAGGGGAGAAGGCTCTTTTTCTCCCACAACACAGCTGGCATTTGTATTGGTTGATTTTATGAGGACAGATACTCTTTCTGAGGTGAGATGAAATCTGTCTTGTTTTAATTTATATTTCTTGAATGACAAAAGATGTTGAATATTTTTTCATATGTTTTTGTCATTGATCTTTTTTCATCTATGAACTGTATTCATCTCAGATGTTCCTTTTTGAATTGGATTTTTGAATATTGGGAGCCTGAATTTTTAAATTCTTATATGTTCTAGATAGGACTCCATTCTCTGAGGGATAGTTGACTAAATTGTTTTCTGCTTCATGTGTTTTCCTTTCCCTCTGTTGGTGATTTCTTTTGTTGTGCAAACACTTGCTAATAAAATGATAATGCTGTTGTTGATTCTTTGGTATTTTTCATGTAGTTTTGGACATTTTGTTCATTAACTCTCTGCCTATCCCTATGCCTTAAAAAGTTCTGCCTACTTTTTCATCCAGTATATTCAGTGTTTCTCTTTTGGTATTTAGATCTCTGATACATTTTGATTTTAGTTTAGTGTATGGTGATAGAAGTTGGTGTACTTTTAGTCTTTAGCATATAGAAAGCCAGGTATCCCAGCACCATTTCTACTATAGAATATGTG
This sequence comes from Ctenomys sociabilis, assembly GCA_004027165.1. Lineage (NCBI taxonomy): Eukaryota > Metazoa > Chordata > Mammalia > Rodentia > Ctenomyidae > Ctenomys > Ctenomys sociabilis. The sequence continues at coordinate 535 of PVKA01029264.1, read as the reverse complement.
AAAATCAGAGTACACATTCCTCAGAAAACTGGGATTAAAGTGCACATTCTGCACAACTATTTCCCTTCTAGAAATAAAAACAGCATGCCACAGTGATATATGGGCACTCATGATTATAGCAGCACAATTTATAGTAGCTTAATTGAGAAAACAATACATATGCCAATCAACTGAGCACTAGATGAAAATATGTGTTATTTTTATACAGCAGTATACTACCCAACTATAAACTCAAGGGTTATACAGGGAGATATATCCAGTTAGAAACCATACTCATAAGTGAGACAAAATAGACTCACATGTGTAAACATCTTACTGTCTCGCTAATATGAAAAACTGAAAAGGTAAAGATCTAACAGAAATTGTGAATGAGAAAGGAACTACTGAAAATGAAAGAATAACTGAGATGAGGGAAAGGAGAAAGAAAGAAAGGGAAAAGTAATATGTCTGAATATACATACATATACGAGGTAACTACTAATTAGCTACTAATTTATGTTAGTTCATTAAAAATAACTGTTAGTGCTTACAATGA
>PVKA01029263.1:0-28490 GCA_004027165.1 Ctenomys sociabilis | reverse complement strand
TCTCTCTCTCTCTCTCTCTCTCTCTCTCTCTCTCTCTCTCTCTCTCTCTTCTTTTTTTTTTGGTGGAACCAGGGATTGAACTCAGGTCCTTGAGCTTGTCAGGGAAGCACTTATTCCCCTGAGCCGTCTTCCTAGCCCCCAAAATTGCTTGTCTGGTTTACTTTTCTTTTCTTTTTTTTTTTTTTTTTTGGAAAGCCAGTGATTGAACTCAGGCCCTTGTGCTTTCATATATATATATATCTTTCCTTATAAATCAGCCTACCTCTGGTATTTTGCTTTAGTATTAAATACAAATTAATACACTGAAGATAAACTACTATTTTTCTGTTCAATTCTAGGTCAACAAACAAGGATAAAGTCCTATAAGAAGTCTAAAGTGTAATTCAACAGTACGTATCTTGATGAGTGGCTTTGGAGATAAATTAACAAGAATCTTTTGCATTCGGGCTGGCAAGATAGCTCTGCGGTCTAGAGCGCCTCTCAGGGACCGCGGTTCGAGCCCCAGCACCACATACCATGCCAGCCCCTCCCTGCAGGGCCGGTTGTGCTCACCCCCCACCCCCGCAAAAATAAAAAAGAATTCGTGATGTGTAGCGAGACACTGTAATAAATAAAGGAATTGTTTAGAAAAAAAAAAAAGAATTTTTGCGTTCAATTCTGCCAGTTATTAATTGGGTCACTAATTGGACTAATCTTTAGGTATGCCAACCCTAAGTTTTATACATTAAATGAAAACTAAATTATTATTTATCTGTAATAGTAGTGGTTTATATTGGATTACTTCACTGAATTCTTGCACCTACAATATATGAATGGCAATGGAATACCCATGTCTGACAAAAGTAAACAAAAAAGGGGGATATAAATGGAACATTTTGTAGTGATATATATATATATATATATATATATATATTTACACAAAGTGTCATAGATATGCAGCTACTTTCACTTAGTTCAGTGAAAAGAAATTTTGAATTAATAGTGTTTGGACGGGATATGTCTGCATCTTGTACTATGAATAACTACTACAAAGACAACAATATATGATGTATTAATTATTATAACTGTCCTACTAACCAGTTTTGAAACTGTCTCATTGCTACTTCTTTCTCAATAAAATTAATATAAAAAGTATTATTTATCACTTCATTATACATATAATGAAATGAAGCACATAAAGTGCTTAGAACAATGGCATGCACCTAATCACTCCTTATTAAATAAACAGTTTGTGGCAGAGACATTTGCCACCTTCTAAATACACGTGTTTCTCAGCCCCTTTGAAGTTGGAGATACTATGTACCTTTTCTACCCAACAGACTGTGAATATGTTATGTGTGTCACTTCTGGGAAAAAGCATCTAAGAACCTGCATATGACCTTTCAGCTCTCCCTGCCTCTAGAGAATTGATCACAGAGACTACAAGCTAAGACAGCAAAAGCACAAATGGAAACAGTCTCTATTGCTGAGCTTCCACATAGCACGTAACTGCCTTGCGAAGTCACTATCACCATCTGATCTCTTGCAAGTGAGAAACATGCCTTTGTTAGGTTAAGCCAACAAGCTGGCTATACCATAGAGACTTCAGGATCAGCTGACTCTGCAGCAGCATCTAGCTTATTCTAAATAATGCACCATGATGATACAGTACCATCACATGTACAACAGAACAAATTCAATTACATGATCTCAGCAAAAAGTAAGAAGGAATGAAGTATCATTCTGCTCCCTCCTTACTCAATAAGTGAAAGATAGCGAATGAGTGTATGACAATCTTGACTATGAAGTCTTCCTCACTTTAGACTCGAATCTCTATAGATGCAACTACCTTGATTACACTAGTCATTAGATTATAATATAATGGGGAAATTAGGTAACTATATGGAGTGACCGTAATGTAGTAGACACTTGATAAATGTCAACTTATATTTTGACTGTCATATCTAATGAGCAGCACATTTCAGAGGCCCCAATCCAATAGGTGCCCTTTTAGTTGGGGTTCTGAATTCAAGTTGAGTTGGAAGAGAAATGTTTATATTACTCATCTATAGCAATATCTCCCTTTCTGTTTCCATATCAGAAAGGACTTTCAGCCTCTCTCTCTCTGATGGCCAAGAGTTAACAAGAACATCTTCAATCTCTCTCCCTGCAAAGGCTACTTTTCCTACAAGACACAAAAACTTGAACTGTTCAAAGGCTATGACATTGATTGGAGGTATATTTTTTTCAGTCAATAGACTTACATAGCCAGAAATGTCAGAATCCAGTCAGGCACTTTCTGTCTTTGCTTTTCTTGAACTTAGTGACATTTTTAAAAAAATTCTCCATCTTTCTACTTCCTGAAAGCAGATCCATAGGTCCTCCCAGACAGAGCTTCCCTGTAAAGAGGAAAGCTGCAATTCCTTATCTCTCAAGGAGTCACTCTGTGAGTGAGGCAGGCCTGCATTGCCTGAAGTAGCCTGGATTCACAGACATAGAGACTGCCTGGTAAGCACTCTTCTTTCTACAGGCAAATACAAGGCTCTGGGTTCAAGGGTAAAACAGGAGATCCCTCACTGCGCTTCTCCCTAAAGCATGTGTTCCTTTAAAAATAACTCTGTTGACAACCGCTAGGAAAATATCAAGGTAGAAAGTATTAATTATTGAATCTTTGATGCAATTCAGGTATAAAAAATAAGACGCAAACAGCTACAGTCTCTTAATTTACTGATAAGAGACATATGCTATAATAATGCCTGTAAGTATAATATCATGCATGCACCTTCTGTGATACCAAAACATTATGAAAACAGTTTGCAATGTATTAATTTATGAAAAAATAAAAAAATAAAATAAATAAAAACCTTTCACTTTAAAATAAATAAATAAATAAATAAATAAATAAAAATAAAAATAACTCTTTTTGCCACTTAATATGCCCTGCCATTAGCAACTCTGGAACACTTATATTTGCCTGATTTATGTTTTATATCACCCAGAAAGTTGGAAAGAAAAAACACTGGGTGTGAACTTCATCCTAATCCCTAGCACAAAGAAAGGTACACATAACCTTAGGGTGTTACCTATTAATTTTTTTCATTATAAACTTCCTTATTTCCTTTTCTTATCTTTTGTGGAATTATATGAGCTATGATTAAAGATTCATTGGAAATACATCATGATAGCTACATGGACTCCAACAGTCTCTTTCCTAGAAATGGATATAACCATTCAATCCTTACTATACAATAGAAAAAAATATGGGAAATCTGATCTGCTCAGTGTAAATCAACCAAAATACTTTGTTCCTCCCAGGTCTTATTATGAAGATAAATGCTAGAAGTTGATATTTATATATTTATATTTATATTATATTCACATAAATATATTTCAGCATAATGATATACATAGTGAGTGGAAGCTTAAAATATCTACTACAACAAAGAAGCTCAAATTTTGGATTCTTATGAATTACATGAAACTTATCTTCAGATTAAGTCAGGATATAAAATTATGAGGTAAAGTCAACTCAAGTCACAGGGATCAGAGAGGCAGCCACATATTTCAAAAGAATTTATTTTAAGCCACTGCCACAGACAAAAATATTCAACCGTTCAACTCTGAAATGTTCATTCCAAGGGTTATGTCATATATGTATTTTTAGTCTTGTGTTACAAAGGAAGATTAAGACATACAAGTGTATATTTCAGGAAAACTATTCCATGAGCCTAATTCAGAAGTGGCAGGCTCTGGGTGTGCTACAAACTTGAGAAATTTACTTTTTTTTTTTGTACACAGGGTCTCACTATGCAGCCCACATTCATAGCGATCCTCCTGCTTTCTGCCTCCCTAGTGCTGGGATTACAGGCACGCGCCACCATGCCCGGACTCCATCGCCGGCTCAGCACACCCGATCGAACCCTGGCTGCTGCGCTTACCTAAGCAAGCACTTAGTCTGCTGAGCTATACCGCCGGTCCTGAAATGTACTTTCTTATAAAGTGTTATCTTCTGCAAACATATTAAGATGATGTGCACCCTATTCCTGCCCCACTCCAAATGCCCAGTTGATACACATCTATCTATTTATTTGGAGAAAACACCAAGAAGATTAATACCATTGACTATGTATTATCTTACATTGCTTAAATTTGTGCCATATTCAGCCAAATACCTAAAATGATACTAGTAATCACTGAGTGTATGTTGTCACATTACAGTCCACTGAATTTATTTTCTTTCAGAACAGTTCTTTAATGTAAGTTCAGAGGAAATTTTCATGTGGAGGGAAGCTAGTAAAACCCAGCATCCATTACATACAGAGCACAGAGCCTGCAGCCAGCCCTACCTTCTGCATTCTCTAACCCTGTACCAGCCATTTAGCCACCAGCACACAGAAGTCCCCTGTGCAACCTCCCCCATTTCATTGCTTCCCTTGCTCTGTCCTCATAAAGTTACTATCTCCCTATTCTGCTCTTTACCATTTCCATTCATTTCTTTATGTCTTTACCGCATTTGTATGTTTCCATAAGTAATGTGTTACTTATTGTTTTATATGCCTCTAAATGCTGTATAAGTAGTGTCATACCTCATGCATTTTTCTAAATCACACAGTCTGAGCCAAATGACATTGCCCCAAATGGGGTGAAAATCGGTCCCCCGAGGGTCAATCTTACTCTTCTGATGTAGAGAGCAGACATATATAGAGTATATAAACAGCTAGATGTTGTATCAGAGGTATTAAAATTCTATGGGAAGGATTAGTAAAAGTTTCTAAAAAGGCTCTTTGGGGAGACAGTGGTGAGAAAAAGATTGAGTAAAGCTGTTCTGCATTATACTATTTGTCATTCATCTTATTTACTTATTTTTCAATGTATTTGGTACAGGGTCTCACTACACAGCTTGGACTTGCAGTGATCCTCCTGTATTCAGCCTTCCCAGAGCTTGGATTACAGGTGTGTGCACCACACCTGGTTTCAGTGGCCAGCAGGGCATGCCTGGGTCTTCAGGGCTGGCATGGAATTCAGTAATGGAGATCAAACTTGGGTCCTTGCACTTGCCAGGCAAGCACTCAGACCACCAAGCTATCACCCCAGCCCCTCCTTATGTTTTTAAAAACAGAAATTTTTCCATTGTTGAATTCCTATTGTTTTGTTTGATGAAGTTCTCTATTGTTTCAAACTTTTTTTCTTTTTTGGTTTTGGTGTTTGGGTTTTTTTTTTTCTATTTTGTATTTTTTATAATAAAAATGTTTCAAAAAATAAAAATGAAAACTAGCATTTTTTCTATGTATAAGGCTAACAATATTTAACAACTTTTAAAAGTTCTTTGAATAATATTGATTCCATCTAAATGTTAAACAAATGAATGAAAGATTTTTTTTTTTTTTATGTATTTGGTTGTTACATGGTCAACGACAGCTCGAATCATGGTGATCCTGCTGCTTTCAGCCTCTCCAGCGCTGAGATTGCAGGTGTATACACCACTATGCCTGGACTCTGCAGCTGGCTCAGTCAGCCCTGGGGTGGGGCTGGCGTGGCATGTGGTGCCTGGGATCAAGCCGCAGTCCCTGCACTTGCCTGAGCTGGCCTAAGCAGGTACTTTATTTGGCCGCACTATCTCACCAGCCACTGCATTAAGTATTTTAACTGTACTTATAAATGTATTAGATTTAATTTCCTCTCCTTTATAATAATTACAGTTATCTGATTTTTCAAACAAACCTTTCCAGTACTTAATTGCTTATAAATCAAATGAATTGAACTCATAAATAGGACAATCCTTAAATATGTTAAAACAATCTTATTCAATTTATAAATTCAGTAAGACTTCAATTTAATAGCACAAATCTAAATTAATTACTTATCTTACTTTAGCATTAGCATTCCAGGGTTGACTCAGTGCTCCAAAGAGGTGTTAGTCTTCTAAATATTATAAATATTTAAAATTATATACATGTATCTATGCTTTAAAACAAAACCATCATATTACTGTTCTGAATATTAGAAACACTTCTAAACTAAACCTTCAGTTTTCCTTCAGTTAGAGGCTGCTAATCCACTAAAGAAGTTTGTATCATCCCATATAATTTGGAGATTATTCCCTTTAATTCGAGGGATTAGCTAAGACACGGCTGACTTTCTTCACCATAACACTGATGTTACTAACCTGATTCTATTTATTCTTTGAAACAGCAACTATGAAACTTTCAAATAGTATTATTTTGATGTGAGTCATATTTTCAGGCCAGATCAGACACTCTCACTCCTAGTAAGGTGATTATATCACTTGATTTAATTTTACCTTTGTTTGGCTTGTGAGATATGTGTATGTATTTTCCCTCTAATTCAAAAAAAACTTTGAACTTTGTTCTTTTCATGTAATTCTTATCTCCTAGGGCCATACAACTCTAGAAAAAAGTAAAAATTCATCCAAATGAACTGTAGTTGACATTTTCTGGCCCTTTGGCTGCAGCCCCCAAGGTCAATCTGCAGAACAGAGCCATCCATCCCTGGGGAGCACACAGCCAGCTCTTCTAGCCCATATATGCTCTGCTGCGCACCATTCCTGAGGCTGGAGGGAGTCCACATTGTGGTTCACCATCTCTTTGCCTTCTTTCATAAAGGCATGGGGAAAGGTTGTGCTAACTGTTCATAGTATCCCAGAAGCTTGCAACTTTCCCTGAAATCCTTGCAACTGCTTCTTTAAAAGGATTTCTTAAATGGTTTTACATTCTCCCTGGTCAAGCAAAGAACAGAACATTGACATTTAGGAGTGGGAGGAGTAATTTATTGACTATATATCACGTACCCTGCTCTGTGTTAGATATATTTCCCATGCCCCATCACAACTTTATATTCCCAGTAGCCCATACTGCCACACTAATACAGACAAAGAGAACTGGAGCCAAGAGACGTATCACAGGTGAAGCAGTCCTGTGTGTCTCAGAATGGATGCCTAAAATAAAATGGATATTACCTAGGTAAGGCATTGTTCAGGAACTTGGGTAATTTTTCAATGTTTCTCCATTTGTTTTCATGTTAAAATAGGGATTGACAAGCTTTTCCTTAAAAAGCCAATTAGGAAACAGTGTAAATTTTGTGGGCCATAAGGTCCCTATCTATTCAACTATGTTGTAGTAAAAGAAAAAGAAATCAGTCCTGGACAACACAAAGATGAAAAGGCACAGCAGTATTGAAATAAAGTTTGTTTATAAAAATAGACTATAGTTTACTGGTAATGAAGATGTTGTGACACTGGATTATAATGATGAGTGCATGACTCTACAAGTTTATAAAAAGCACTGAATTTCTTAGCATGAAAATGATCATCTAATAAAGCTGTTAAAAACAAAATCTTTTGGCTTTAGGCAGCATAATTGTTTATTGGCCACAAACAATCTTCTTGTACTGACTTTTTAAAAAACTATCCCTCATATTTTGTTTATAATGTATTCCTCTAAATGTCATTTGAGAAAGAACCACAAAATCTACCAATGAACTAGATAATTCTGCATGTAAAAGGTGTGATCCTATGTTTTCTTATTTATAATTGTGTTTCCCTTGAACATCCTATTTGGGTTGAACACAGGCAGCCTGAGCTGTATTGTGAAAGTTCAAAGAGTTCTGGGGGCTTCTTTATCAACTCATTTACAGAAAGAAAATTCTTGTGTATGATTTTCTGCCTATAACCTCAGTGTAAAATATATCACCCAAGAACATGAACACATTTGGGTTTTGAAGCAATTAAATGAGTCATTGTCTGTTTTCACTTATAAATCCCAAGATATAAGTGACTAAGAGTCATGACATGGAACTGCTCTTCCTTTATTCTAACATCGTCTTGACTGTGTAACACATTTCAAAAAGCTCTCAGTACGGAGCGTATCTCTTTTATCCTTGTAGAACTCTAAAGGCTAAATAGAAAGGTTTTGGTCTCCTCAGGGTGTAGCTCAATTGGTAGCTATTAATGAGGACAGAACATTCAGCTTCTGCCTTCAAGGCTATTACTAGCTGGTTCAAGGAAACCAGTTTTTCCCTGCTTTTCCAGGATGGAGCTCCATGAAAGTTTCTTACAACCTGAGCATGGTCCGTCAATGCAAAATGGAGAAGATGACACATGCTTGTAATTCTGGCACCTAGGGGCATAAAGCAGGCAGGTGGCTAGAACCTCAAGGCCAGCCTGGACTACACAGTGGGATCTGTTGAAAAAATAAAAACAACAACAAAGAGCCAGAAAACAAGCTTCAGAAAACCTCAGGAGCATTGTCAGTCTCAGTCCTGTCCTATAAGCTCACTCAGGGTGAAGTTGGGAAAAGAAGGATGGGGACAGAGAGGCTCTGAAATCATTGCCCCTGTGAAGAACGCATTGGTTTCCTGTTGTATGAGATGCCAGTCACTTCCCAGTGAGCCTTTACTGGGCTATCAAAATGAAATGAAATAAAAGTCTCATCTTTGTAATTAATTTGTTTGTTTCATTTCTTAATATGCACTGCCCAGGCAGCCAATCTTTGCTCAGTATGATTTTTTTCCTTCTTACATGATTAAAATCTCCCTTCTGAGAAGGCACACAGTACAACCTGCTGACAGAGTACAACCCACTGCAAGGCAGTGGGAGATGAAAAACTGTCACATGAGGGATAGAGAAAGAGGAAGAAAAGAAAGGAATCCTGATGCTGAAGAGCTCTACAAGGAAAATACAAAGGAAATCGGACTTTGAGAAAATATAAACCATGTTCTCCTAGATCACTCATGTGTTGGAAGCCACCTCAGAAATGTTTCCTAAGGAAAGCTTCACCCTGGCCTATAGGTGATCGCTAGGTATTTCAGAGAAAAAGGTTAAGACCCTTACAAAAGAGGCCTTTACAGTGTTTGTGTGGCTGACTTGCTCTTCCTTCTACTACTTGAGGACAAAGAATGCCTCCCTTGGGAAATACTACAGAAACAATGTCCCATCTTAGAAGTGGATGACAGTCCTCACTAGACAGCAAAGCCACCCAGTGCCTTGATCTTGCACTTTGCAGACTCTAGAACTGTGAGGAAGTTTTTGTTCTTAGCAATGACCCAGGCTGAGATATTTTGTTATAGCATCACAAGTGCACTAAAGGGCTGGCCAGACAGCTCGGCAGACTAAAGTGCCTGCTCAGGTAGACACAGCAGCCAGGGTTCGAGGCCCAGTGTGCAATGCCAGCCCCACCCCAGAGGTGCGCTGAGATGATGGTTGACACTGGGTGTGGTGGCATGCGCCTGTAATCCCAGTTCTTGGGAAGCTGTAAACAGGAGAATCACTACTAGTCCAATCTGCACAGTGAGACAATGTAGACTCTGTACTAAATACCAAAAAATAAAAATAAAACAAGTGGACTAAGACAACTATTCTTAGCAAATGCTAATGCTGGGGCTGAGGAGGTGGCTCAGAGGAATAAGCACTTCCCTGGCAAATGCAAGGGCCTGAGTTCAATACCCGGTTCCACCAAAAGAAATGCTAATGCTTTCGTTTTATTATTAGTCCATATTCACTGTGTACAATAATGAGATTCACTATGAAATGTTAGGACTCAGGATTTATAGATAATTGCCAGCATGTCCTGTTCCCTACTCTATTCTCCTTTATGACATTGCATGTTGTCCTTTGAGAAACCACATCATCAAATACTTGTGCTCTTTATGCAGTTTATTTTGGCTCTTCTTAGTCTTCCCTTTCCTGAACTGAGCTTTGGAATTAGGGTATAAGATAATGTCAAGAGAGTTGATAAAAAGGTGAACAAATTGCTCTTTGACTTTTTTCTTTTTTTGTTTGTTTGGAATTTAGTACATCACCTTCTTTAGCATATGATGCAAGAGAAAATTCTTTCAAGACCAGGAGTCTATTATATGCACTTCCTTAAATTGACATGTCTTCATTTTGTTTCAAAACTGAGATGTAGGTTCATTTCTCTTACTGTGCTGGATACTGTGGCATGCATGTGAGCTAAACTACCCTCAAAACCACTTTTTCTACCTTTAATTCTTTTTATAATCCTTAATTTGATACAAATTAAGTACAGAAACATCACCAAAAAAAAAATAATAAAAATGAAACATCCCCAAAAGCATAGGAAATTTAAAAACAAAGATAAACTATCACCCTTCTCTTTCCCTTCACTTCCCAATTCTCAATACTTCAGTTAACATTTTGAAATAAAATGTTTCCTTTTTTCAGTGTATAAGCTCACATAAATTCTGACCAAAGAAACAGCAAAGCCATAAGGAAAAAAAACAACTGAGACTATTTAGTCAAAGTGATGGTTTTCTCTTTTTCTATCTTCATTGCAAGAGACAATGAGACCATAGGGAAGGGAAAGAACACATCCCTAATGGAAACAACCTTCTCTAATTTTATTTTCCAGTCTCCATACTAGCATCACTCAAAATCCAAGGGGTCTGTTATCTGGGAGAAATGGTTTAATGATGGGCCAGCTCATTGCTCTGCTTTAATATCAAGTCAATTAATATATCATGGCACCTTTTCCTCACCAAAGGGAAACCTCTGAGGAAATGGATGCAGGCCAGGTGTTGTGATGAGGAACAGAAATCCAACTAAGTCTGACAGTTTTCCAAGAAAGGCAGACAGGGGAGCCCTAAGACAAATGTGCCCTGCCTCCCCATTCTGGCTCTGCCAACCTTGGTAAAATGGCTCTCTACATGGTGCAAAAGTCAAGTTTGACTTTATGGGTTGTGAAATTGGACACCTGGTGTTTTTTTTTTTTTTTTTTTTTTTTTTTTGACTGAACTGTTTATTCAGGGAATTGGCTTTAAAGGTAACCCACAGTGCACCTGCAATTGCCTGAGGTCTCTGTGTTGAGCTGGCTGACAATGCATAACCCATGTTAGGAGGCAGAAGACATTGTTTCTGAAATGAAACAGAATTTTAACAGAAATCTGTAAACAAAGGACAACAGAAGTGTTGGCTCTGGTCACCTGCTGACAAAGGAGAACAGAGCCTGTTGCCTGCAAAATATACAGTGATACGGATGTATCACTCATGTCCCAAGTGGAAACTAACTTTATTCTGCCCCTTATCATTGCAGTGTGTTGTAGACAGTAATGTATTCCCTGAGCCCCAAGAAATCATCATCATGCTTTCCTCATAAATTTGTTGGAACTGTTAAGTAGAATAAGGCATTCTACATGTTTTCTGTAGCACTTCTACCTAATACATGCTCAGTAAAAATCTTTTTATAGTGTCATTAGCTCTGCTCCTATTCAGAATGACCTCCCCCTGGTACAAGCAAGAAAAATCAATGACTCATCAGTGCTTTAAAAGTGCTGTCGAGACTTGTTAGGAAAGCATAGTTAACTCTGTGATCCATTTCCCGCCATGTCCCTCCACATACCTAGCACATCTCTTGTCTCTTCTTCCTTCAGGTCCTAGCTCTATCCATGTTGAATTACTTGAATTTGGTTGAGTGGGCCACACTTCTGAGCAACAACAGGCTTTATATATTCTACCTCCCCTGCTTATCATACTTTCTAGATACCTTCTCTTTGCAGATTCTTGTTCGTTTGCAATCTGCTGACCTACAACCTATTCCTGATGACTTTAGCAGATGGGGGCAAAAAATACAATGGCACACTGAATGTATATTCATGCTAACCATCCTTCACTTATTTTCCCCAGTTTTTTTTTTTTCCTTGCCTGTATCTTATAGCCAGGTGCTCTCTACATTTTAGTAGCTATAAAGATCACCTGGCAGCTGATTGAAAATCTTTATTCAGTACCTCTGGGTGGGATTGAGGAGTCCACATTTCTAACAAACCTCCAGGTAGTGTTGATGCTCGTGTTCCATGGACCACAATTTGAGACTCAAGGTGCAACAATGAGATACTCTACGTCAGGAATTCTACCCCCTTAAGTCTTTATAACCACACCACTCATCCCATTCTCTTCTACAGTCCCACTCCTGAACACTATTTAAATGAATCTAGGATTGAATAGACATACCCGGACATGCTGCTTTAACTCATTTCTGGAACAAGTCAGCAGCAAGTTTTCTGGCCTGGAAAGCATTTGCCTCACCTTTCCATACTTTCCGCAAGACTGTTAGAAAACATTTTCTTGTGTTGCACACCTCACTTCACTTTTCATTTTCTCATTCCCGTCAGCATGTGATTCCCCTTTTCCAATTACCACCACTGAGAAGATGAGAGTTAGGGTGAAGTGGCATAGTCAAGCAAATGAAAGAGACATTCAAGTAAAAGGGAGAAAAGGGAAAGGGCAAGATATAGCTCTGAGGTAAGGAAATAATTAGGCTGTAGGAAGAATTCCCTAATTCCTCCCATTGTGTAATTCCAGCTCACAAACTCGTTATCATTATGCACCTGGAACCCTTCATACACACATTCCCTACACAGTAGCTTCAGCATTCTCTTCTGTTGCATTAGTTCATTCAACACAACTGCCTTGCAGCAACCACTGAGCCAGGGATGCATTCATGTGCAAAGACGAGCACAGATTTGGTGTGTACAACACAGAGTGAGTAGTGAGAAAGACGTTAGTTAAGAAAGTACCCAATATAAAATTACCACAATATTAAGAGCGAAGAAGTGCGGAGTGATGGTCAGAGAAGGCTCCTCTGAGAAAGAGATGATTAAGCTGAGGGCTGATCACAAAGGCACTCAACTAAGGAAGGAAGAAAACAAACTGCTGCAGGCACAGGACACCACACCTGCAGAAGCACTGTGGCAAGTGAGCATGCCACATTCAGGAGACAAAGAAGAAAGCACGTGCAGTGAGCAGCCTGGATGATGGCCCTGGTGGTCCCTGCTTCCTGGTATTCATTCTCCATGTAGTCCCACTTCGTTCCCAGATCAGTCTGTGTGACCAACAGCACAGAACAGAGATTCTGGCTCAGTGCTCAACACCAGCCTACAAATATCTGTGACCTCTCTTGCTCTGCCCTGTCATAGATTTCTCACTGGAAGAAGCAGGCTGCTGTTTTGTGAGCAGCCCGGGGAAAGGTCTTCATGGATAACAGACAGCAAGGAACAGCAGCCTGCCTGTGGCTATTTGAGGAAGCACAAAAGCAGATTGAACATCCACACTCAAACCTGGAGATGGAGGTAGCCATGGACAATGCCTTCACTCCAACCTTGTGAGAGATTCTAAGCCACAGCCAGCCAGCTAAACCAAAGTGAATTCCTAACCTTCAGAATCCATGTGAAATAACTGAAGTTCATTGTCTTCAAGGTAATTTGTTAAACAGCAACAAATAATGGGTGCATCAGATAATGATGTCAAACCTTATAAGCATATCAAAGACTGAATGATCTTATAATGTCTTCCTAGCACCCTGAGGAAAAAGGATAAGATGTAGCAGTCAGCAGCACCTCAGGAGACAGAGGAAAGCTCCTACAAAATGTGGGGAAGTGGCAAGCCTGTTGCAAATACACAGATAGTAGCCACCCCCTTCCTTTGTTCTGCACAGCTCATCATAATCCATCAGTCTAGGCAGTAGTTAGCAAGAGGCCAAATGAGTCACAACAAAATATGTCTAATAGAAGCATAACATTTTATTGGCTTTTAAAAGCTGCTTTACTAGTTAATCATAAGACCCTAGGTTAAAGCCATTTAAGCAAACTGGAGGATAGGTTTGCAGTTGTTTCTGATAAATAATGTGTGGGAAAGGATTACCAGCTAAGGACAATGCCTGCAGGTCCCTCAAGGCAGAAAGCACATTTGTAATACCTAAAAGGGAGGGCTCCAAGGAACACAGTAGAACTGCACTTTCTCAGTTCACTAAGGGTTGTCATTTGGAAAGCCTAAAGCTGAATATCTGGATTCTGAGGAAGTCTTTAATGGCTTGACATGATAGTGGCTGAAGCTCCTTGAAGATTCCCCCATGTGTTAGAGAGACCCTGAGGACAAAGCTCACCTCCAAATAGAACCCAAGGCAAAAGACAAGCCCAAGGGTCCTGTGAGAAGATGTAGGCTCCTGGATAATACTCTAGCATCTGAGTTAATAAGATTGGGGAATAAATGCAGGAGAAGAGATGGCTGAATCAAATTAAAATTAAAACTACCAGTAAAGATAAAGCAAGCTGCATTCTGCAGAAAGTAAATTTGCTTACCCATGGCTAAGCATAAAAAGCATTAATCACCAGTGGGCTTTGATGGTATGCTTGGAAACTTATTAAGAGATTAAAATATTACACATTTTCCTATCAGTCTCTTTCTTCAGGAAAAAATTCATTAGAGTGATAACCACTGAATTCAATTCCTTTCTTTCGGTACAGAATCAAAGACATCAAAAATAAGTCTGCTCGTGAAAAAATTATTTGAAGTTCTTTTCATGTGGTATAATTTTGACCTGAGTAGAGAGAAGAATCTCTGGGCTTTAGGAAGGGATAAAATCTAACTTTGGAGTGAATGGCAAGAAGTCATGGTGCCTCCCCTAATCTTAGGAGTGGTCAGACTTCTTTTCTCTGGGAGCTGCATAGTTCTTCTATGAACCTTTGTAGGTGTTTCTCCAGAAGATCACTGACTCAAGATTAAGCCACATGCATTACTCACATGGATCTTATTTTGCTGCCCCATGATGTCTGTATGATTATTTCTCAGCTCTGTCAGAAGCCAACAACGTGCTTTCCACATTCCAGCAGTTTCCCTTACATTATGTTTGTCCTACAAGAGTGTTCCCTTTACAAATGTGTCAGTAATAGAAATACATAAAATGTTATCATAGAAGTATTAAGATAGAAATAATTAAAATAATGAAATACTTAAAGTGCAAGTAGCTTTTGAATAAAGTCCTTCTCTCCCCACTCACACATGTTCACATCCCCACAGTATTAGTCAGGATATAATAGGCTATGCGGCAATAACAAATGGTGGACTGTTAGTGGCTTAAGGCAGAAAGTTTTATTAATCATGTTCAGTCCAGTTCTCTACCATTCTGTGTCTCTTTTAATTGGTCAGTGTAGCTTACACAATCAAGGTCTCATGAAAAGAGAGAATATGACAGAGACTCTGAACTGCTTTAGCTAAGAATGACACATCACCTACAATCAATTGGCCAGAACTAATGAGATACTCAAGCCTATCTCCAAGGGAAGATGAGAGATGTAGGAGTGGTCCTAACTATTTGGGGAGCATAACAGTTTTTGTATATCCGAAAAAATAAAACTATCTCAATAAGACTAGAAGTGCTGTCCAATGGGGAGAAGAGTGGCATAGGCATAGACATACTCAAGATTCATGCTGCCCACCTTCCCTAGATCATTATGCCTAAGGGTAGGACTCATATGGCTAGATAAATTACAAGAATAACACACTAGTGATGTTTCCACAATAGTCCCAGAGCAGAACTACAAGATCCTGAGCAAAACAGAGCATCTTTTTGACAGTCATGGCTTTGGGATGGCAAGGTAGCTCATAGCAGAACAATCATGTAAAGAAAAACAGGTCAAACTCCTGAAAATGCTTGTGTTTTCATTGGAATCTCGAGATTTTTAGTTTTCAATAATTAGGGCCAATTCTGTTCTGTGAAGGCAGAAAATACCTATTGGAACTACACTTGAAAGGGGGGACTCTATCATGAGTAAATATGTGTTCCACAGCTGGATGCCTGGGAAACAAGGAAGTAAGAGGTATGGTTGCCTCCACATTACACGGAAGTCAGAGATGTAGCACATGAACTACCCCAGGACATGTAGGGATGGTTGTTGCATGGTTTTCTAACCCCCAAGCCTAATGTTGTGGTCTAGTAGCTAAAGGGTCATCGAAGTTATGTTCTAACTTTCTTGATGAAGACAGACATAGTGAGGAATCAACTGTATTCTACAGTGATTCCTGGTGGGCATCTGCAGTGACTGCATCTCAATTACTTCTACATACACTGAGGTTTGCCAAGGGAAGATGCATTCTGTGAAGATCAGAATGGAGTGACACCTAAAAGGTAGTCAGGCAGGAGCTCATTATTGCGCAGAAGGGAAAATTAAATTCTGGCAGCAATGGGTATTTTGAGGTTAATTTTGAACCTTCAATTACTGGTACTTAGAGTACTACATAAAGAGCTTGAGAAGGCCGGGCGTGGTGGCGCAGGCCTGTAATCCCAGCACTCGGGAGGCTGAGGCAGGAGGATTGTTGTGAGTTCGAGACCAGCCTGAGCTACAAAGTGAGCTTAAGGCCAGCCTGAACTGCATAGTGAGACCCTGTCTCAAAAAGACAAAAAAAAAAAAAAAAGAGCTTGAGAGATCTATGAAGTAAAAATAGGTGGGCAGGCTCCTTCTCAGTGACATCCATTTCCTTCAAACCTCAGAACAACCCTACCAGGTGGGTGTTATTTGCTTTCTAAACCTTACCTTAGCTCTCAGAACTGATAGATGACTTTGCTCTACCCTTTCTTTCTCTGGCCCTTTTTGTCATTTTCTCATCTGTGTTCCTCAGGCATGGTTCGCATGAGAGCCTTGTTCTCCTTTTCCCTTCAGTGTTAGCTGTACACTACAGAAAACAGTCACTAGCCTTCTAGGCCTAGATGCCACACACTGACTGTAGAGACACAAGGTACATTCTAGTGAGCAATGCAAACACAGCCACCTGGACTTACAACACAGAAAGATGAATGGTCACGAGAGCCCAGAAGTGGTCAGAAAAGATTTTCAGTAAACACCTGGATGGGCTATCTTTAGGGCTCAGCAGGCTCTGTGATGCAGAGCAGCAAAAGACAAAATGTGGGGGGGGGAGCACAGCTGTTATCCAGTAAAACTTTATTTGCAAAACATGTGATGAGCCAAGTTTGACTCATGGCCAGAGTTTGCCAATCTTACTCCAGTACCATGGACCATGGATGAGCTTATTCAAAATTTTTGTTGCAGATAAGAAAGAACTGTTTATGCCTTCTATGACACTTCATTTAATTTGTTCTATGATAACATTGTGGAGGAGCATTCTATTATTTTCTGCAGTGTTCAAAAGAGTCGCCCTTTCTGTCACAGCCTCATTTGTAATATGACTTTGAGATACTGTGATTATGTGTACCTATCTAGTCTGGGCTGTGTTTGAAAGAAGCTTCCTGTCTTTTCTTACATTACTCTCCATAATGTCTATATTACTGCTCCAAACATATATCATGAAGTGGATGGATAAATGATGAAATCCTACACAGGTCCCATGAGATCACAAGATGGGGTCATCTCTTACAACCTGACAAAATTTTAATCAATGCCAAACTAAAAAATATGGTCCCTTTTAGGAAAACATGCATTGCTCTAAGGAACAAAAGCTATACACTGCCAGATGCAGCCTATTTTATATAGTAAACAGGATACATAAGAAGGATTATCTCAGCCTTTGGAGATAGAAGGTATTTTAATAACACAAAGTTTTCAAAAAGCTTTAATCACCATTTGGAAAACATTCCTTGGCTTAGCTAGAGTATAACAACCTGCCCTTCATCTCTCCCCACTCCAATCCACCCTTCCTAGAAAAGTGTCTCTCATCTGCGGAAAGAGCTCTATGGGCTTCAGGCTGACAGGGGACAATGTACATAGCCACATGAGGTTCTTTGCAATCTTAGCCCCAACATCTTCTTCATTTTATTGACTTTAATTTATATCCACAGGGCAAGGACATGCCTCTCTCCAAGTGCTGAGATTTTTTCAATTTCCCTGGTGCATTCTGAGGCTCTGAGACTCCATGCGCTAGATATGAAATATCTTAGAAAAACCTGGGATTCCTCTTGTCAATACCCCTCTCCTCCTTTTTTTACTTTTATGGGAAGCCTGCTCATGTTTTGAGTAAGAATAAGCCTAAACATATTCAACAAACATGAAGGGGTTAATTGTTGCTAATAAATAAATTTTGGGTGGTGCATAAGGGATAGAAGAACTCTTTTTTGCCCCAACTCAGGAAACTCATATTACCTCTATTATATGCTTTTCAGATGAAAGGTGATGTGGCAATCAATGTTCTAGCTGAGATAAGGAATATATCCTGCACTTTGTGTTGTCAGAAAGAATCTGTAATATAGCTGTGAAACTATTTTATTCTAGCAATGTCTCCTGTATTCTACTTCAAATGATAACACATTGCAGGGGCTTCAATAAAATCTTCTTATCAAGAAAGACTGTCTTGGCTACATAGCAGCGAGAAGAATCACTGCAATCTAATTCTTTCATGTTTCCCACTGTTTGCCTACACCGAGTTAACATTGCTTCTAAAATTACATTTATAGAAAGATTGATACTTGTATTTTTATCTGTCATAAGATTGAGTTATATGTTTGAAACCCTAAACTGGATAGACCAAGAATTAGGAGAACAAAAGTCTAAAATCAGTGTAGTCAATAAGGCAAAGGAAATGAGCAGCTATCTCAAGGAAACTGCTTGTCCTTCTGAAAAGCAGGTGTGTTAACCTCTCTGAAGCCAGACTGAGCAAATTAGCAAGTATCTTCACTTCATTTTAGAATCAGTGATAAATGATACAATCATCCTAAGGTCCCAGGAAAAGTCGACTTTTAAGAATGATAAATCATCTGATGATAATGGATCAACATGAACCCTTACTTCAAGGGTCAGCAAAGAAACTATAGCTTCCATAAAGGTTTGATCGGAAGACTTTTACAGTAAATTGCTGAAATATGGATTATAGTGCTTTCATTCCCAATTTCCTCCACCTCTTTGGAAAAATTAGACTCTATTACTTCACTTAAATGTGAAAGTAAATAACTGAATGTGGAAAATTTTATGAAATAGTAGCTACTAGGGGAAGCTTTTGAGATATTCACTAAAAGCACACTCAATTTTAGGTCTCATTACTTTTTTCACTCTTTGAGGGCCAGCCAAATAGCTCAGCAGATTAAAGTGCCTACTTAGGCAGACTCAGGGGCCTGGAATTTGATCCCCAGGCTTGCCCTGCCAGCCCTACCCGCTGGGGCAGGCTGAGACAGCAATTGAGACTGGGTGTGGTGGCACCTGCCTATAATCCCAGCACTTAGGAGGCTGTAAACAGAAGGATCACTATGAGTCCGATCTATGCAGTGAGACCCTGTACATCTTGTACACCATATCCTAAATACAAAAAGAAATGCATCAACTTTTTTCAGTCTTTGTCTCTTTTTTTAAGTAAAAGTGATGAGATGGAAAATTTGCCTTTATAAAATTTTATTTAAGCAAACCTCTAGTTCTCAGAAGGATAATAGGGTGCCCTTAAATATGGGCTTATGTCCACCATCAATACCCACAGTCCAGTTGGCATTAACTTTAGACATGCCTGGAATCAGAAATTCTGTGGCTCTCTAGTAAGTTCCAAGTCACCAGACATCTTGCAGAAGTCTGATCTCTCCACGTTGTGTTCTGTTCACTGCTAAAGTACTTCATCTCCATTGTAATTAACTATTTATATTCATATTATTACCTTTGAAATGATCCTGAATGATTTTTAAAACATCAGAAATTCATATCCCTAACATAGAGTTGTAGTTTGAGAGAGTATTAACTACATCTGAAGGGGAAATATATATATATATATATATATATATATATATATATATATATATATATATATATATATATATATAATTTTAGGGAAGTGTCTACAGGGTGTTCAGGGTCTCAATACTAGATCGGACTGGACAGCGTGCCCCAAGGGTGGGGTTGGCATGGCTGAGGATCGAACCCTCAGCCCCTGAGCCTGCTTGCAGGCACTTTAATCCACTGAACTATTTGGCCGGCCCTTTTTTTTTTTTTTTTTTTTTTTCTGTAATTTGGGAAATTATATCAGAAAATATGTTAGAGGAGAAAATCCTCTTCAATGAAAACCTTTACTCCTGGTGGCTATGAAACACAAAATACAAGTTGTTGCAATCCACTTTCTTTGTCCAGTAGCAGCTAAACGAATGAGAGAAAAAATTTAAAAGACAAAATGATGCAAATAATATATCACCTCAAGAAAATTCTAAACATTGAGTTTATCAGGCCATTACATTTGTCCCTAAGATAACCAGCTTATAAAATCTAATTTTATGAGGCCCATGAGCTACTTTAAATGTTTAATTACATTTAGCTCCATGGCTGGATTAATAATGAAGATGTTCATCATTTGAGAAAGACTATAAGTACTAGAGGTGATATTTTCAGGAGGTCACCATATTTCAATTGCTAATATGTAATTATTGTCATGTTCACAGATGAAACATATGACCCACAAAATAGTAGCCCTAAGTGAAAATAATGAGCAGAAAAAATATTTTTTTTTCTTTTGAAAATGTGACCACCACTTCTTAATATATTTAGAAGTTGATACTCCATGGAGAATATCTTGATCTCTACCCAAAGAAATTTATTTCCCTACTGACATTCAAAAATGATCTTTAAAAGAAGGTCTCACCTACAAAGGAGTCCCACAGAACATATAATACCAATATATTACAGAAGAATTTGAACGATTTTTTAAAGTATTGCTAATAATGAAACTTTCAAAGAGGTGAAGCTAAGAAAAAATAAGAAGGCTTATCATACTTTTTTCATTGGCTTGGAATATTTTTTCATCCCTCTCAATGAAGCTCTTAGGAACTAAATGCTACCTAATACTTCATCATAAGCTTTTGCCTTGGACTATCTCCATCTTCTGATCATTCGCTAAAGTGTATATGCTAATCATCTCTCTCTGCCTTTTAGCTACCATTACCTAACCTTACTAATTTATACATTCCTTGTCTCCTGTAATCATCCACAAAATCACCTCTAACACTCAAATGTCTGTTTCAGAAATTAGCTCCCCCAAAGCTTTCCACTTTAACCCCACTTAGTGTGACCCGACTCTCACTTTGGGACCTCCTGAGCATCTCTTCCTTCAATTTGCAAGATCACATTTTACACTGGGTAAAATGTTCCTTCCTCATGGAGGCCTTTCCTGACACTTAAGTAATTTTCTGTATCACTACATTCTGACCACTTCCTTCATTGCATATATAATATCATAGCTGTATTTTTACATTTACTTACTTGATTATCATATGCTTAACATTTTGCATAGTGCCATATATATATATATATATATATATATATATATATATATATATATATATATATATATTCCAAAAGTCATCTAATTTGTTTGATTGTATACAAATTATTCATTGGCTGAAATATCATCCTGAGTACAATGTAAACCCCTCTCATTACTCTGCATGAGTAGAAATTCAGAGAATGGTTTCTAAGATTCCTTTATTCAAATTATAGTCATATTAATACATAACACTTAATACCAAGCACAAAATGAGATGCTTTGAAAAGCATTATATGTGAAGTTGTCTAATTGGCATTTCGGGACCCTCTTTGACATGTTAAGAGTCTGAGAATTCCGGGTGAAAATATGTTTTCAATGTGGGGACTGAGCCCAAGGCTTCCCACATGGTAGGCAGCATTTTTATTTATGTATGTATCTATTTATTTATTTGTATGTTTGTTTTTATCAATTTTAATGAGAAAGAAATAGCAATGAGACAGTTTCAAAACAGGTTAGTAGGACAGTTACAATAATTAATACATTGCATATTGTTGTCTTTGTAGTAGTTGTTCAAAGTAGAAGATGCAGACATAATAGCTTGTCTAAACACTATTATTACAAAATCTTCTCATTGAACTAAGAGAAAGTAGCTGTATGTCTATCCTATTTTGTATAGACATATTTTTTTCACTACAAAATCATCCTTTATTTATGTCCGCCTTTTTTGTTTTGTCAGAGATGGGTGTTCCATTGTCATTCAAATATTTTAGGTGCTTGAATTCAGCAAAATAATACAATATTTTCCAATAGTCCATAACAGTAGTGGGTTATCAGCAGAACTAGCAAAGTGAGAAGTTGTTAACTGGAGCCTTTTACAGCTCAGCATATTAATACGACTTTACCTTTTATACTTCGTGGTTATACTTTTCTGCTGGATAGGCAGCATTCTATCTCCCAGCCTTTGGGGAAACTTTTGAATTTTATATTCTCATTTAAATTACAATCTAAAAAACTTTAACATACCGCACTGTAGATCATCTGAGTGTCCTCCTTCAACTAGAAGTTGCCTTTTACTTTCAGATCTGTCTTTCTGTTTTGTTTTGTTTCATTTCATTTTGTTTATAACTGCTTTGGCCTCCAAGCAATTTCCCAGACTGACAGTGTTTAATGTACAGTGTGTTGATAAGCATGTCTGGCTTCCTCTAGGTTGGCATATCCTAATGTTCAAGTGACAGCAGTCAACCCACATCTGCCTTTGAAGTCATTCTGAATTCTCGTACCAAGTAAAAAGACAAAACTTAATATTGCAGCAATAATTCATGCTTGAAAGACATGTTCATAGAACACGATTTTTGTTCCTAAACTATGTGTTTTCTAGAAATTGCAACTATTTAACATAATAAAAGCTCATTGTATAATGGAATAATGTATTAGGTTAATTGTCAAGCGTTTAATATGAAATAGGAAACTGCATTGGACCTTCACTATAAATGAAAGAGTCATAAGGGCAAAGGGCCCCTTAGAAAAAACATTTTGAAGTCATTTAAGGAGAGAAATAGAAGAAGAGTTGAAATATCACTAACTTAGTCACTTTCTCATGATTGGGACTCATTAGCAGACATCAACAAATTAAGGGAAGAGAAATTTGCTTTGGCTCACTTGTTTAGCTCCTAAATGGTCTGCTCCAAGGCAGGAAGGCATGGTGAGAGAGTTAGGAGGAGGAAATCTGTTCTGCTATGGGAAGCAAAGAATAAAGCACAGAACCCAAAGAAAGATCCTCTGCCAGGCCTCCCCTCCTCTTCTGACCAGATCTCACTTTCTAACAGCAAGTTAGCTCTAGTCCTGCCTAATTCAATCACCCTCTGAAAGCCTAGACCCTAAACACATGAGCCCTTGGGTACATTCTTGACCTAAACCATAACAATCACGAAACAACAATACAGTCAAAGCCATCTACATTCACAGACCACACAATCATGCCAACTTACATTGTCTTACATTAAACAAAACTGAAAATACATAATAAATAGACTTTTCTGAAATGGTTTCTCTAATCCCCAATTGACCACTGTGTCAAAGTAATGAATTAATAATTTAATTATTATGAAAAATGCTAACTATAAAAACGCAAATGTACATAGTCATAGCAAGTAAACCATGTCATTCTTATGTCCCCCAACTATTAAATATAGCATTATTAAATTTACTTCAGTGAAACTTCAGCCTTTTTATTGGTTTAAATTATTTTTACATTGGTCTGTATCTACTTGTGTTGGTCAACATCCACTTTGATTTGTATATGTTAAACATAACACTATATCCCATGTAATCTAGTCCAAATGATAAAAGAATCTCAAAGCACATATTAATTCCAGCCTTTGCCCAAGGATGATCTTATCATCCTAAAATATAGCCCCACAAGCTTTTCCGTACTTACTGAAAAATTCCTAGGTCTTTCTAACACTAGTATTTCTATCATTACTATTTCCATCAATAGTATCTCTTCCTTCTGTTCCATCTCCGAGATCTCCCATAATCATCTCTCCTTCTATATCTTCTCCACTCAGCTCTTCTGCCCAAAAATTTCACATCTGCACTTTTTCTCCATCACTGTGAATCTAGACCTAAAATGGGAATGCTAAAGTTTCTTCCACTGTGAGAGCATTTTTATCCATCACTTCCAACTATAAAGGTTGCTCCCAAGACAATGAGCAACCGTTTACCTTGCCCTACTTATCTCATTTTGCATGTAAGTGGACAATCTGGATTTTGGAAAATCAGAATTATTTTCTAAGGATGGAGATCAAAGCTGGCAATGTCTTTACTGGGCAAGGAAAGAAAAAGGCTGAGGCTTATGAGTCTTATCACATACATACCTTTGTAATAAATAAGAGCTCATGAGAATTTTTTTATTTCAAAGAAGGTCCCTTTACTCTCCAGGATATATGGTAGAATTTTAATAATACAAAGTGATGAACAAAATGAAGACTGTCACATTCGAGTTTTTGAAATGAAATGTGTATCAATATACACTTCCAGCAGAATATCTTGCATATATAACAAAAGATGGTACCAATTGTTGCCTCTTTGGAAGAGAACTTGATGAATTTAGGTATATCTTTTAATTTTTTAACTATCTTTAAATTCCTTATTTGTACCATCTGTCCCCAAATTGTTTTAAAAGTTTTTAAAGGAACAGGGTCATCCACACAGTACTACTTAAGTTTGAGAAATGTTGAATTTTATTGTGTAAAACTCACACAACTAGACAAAACTAATACCATTATGCCCAACCTATTAACAGAGAACTCATGGAGTTCAACTGCTTGTAGAATTTAAGTGATTTGACTGTTTAACACAGCTAATGAGTGACATCACATAAATTTAAACTCAGAACCAAAAGCTTCCAAAGAAGTTTATACTGAAGTAGAATGGAATAATGAGGTATGGTATACAAGACATACCTGAATTCATCAAGTTCTCTTCCAAAGAGGCAACAATTGCTTCCATCTTTTATTATGTATGCAAAGCTATTCTACTGGAAGTGTTTAACATGGTACCTCACTACACCATTCTACTTCAGTATAAAACTAAAACAGCCAAAAGACCATAGCATTAGAAACTAAACAACTGTATCTGCCAGATCTATTAATCATATTTCATAAACCATGAAAAATTTTAAACTCAGCTCAAGAAAAAAAAAAACATATTCTTAAAAAGCAGAGGTTTTACAAAACTATTGAAACCTTCAAATGCCTAAGAATTAATTTAATGAAAACAGCTGAGCATAGTGACATGTGACTGTAATCTCTGCACTCTGGGACACTGAGGCAGGAGGAGTGCAAGTTCCATCCCAGCTTGAGAGACTTAGTGATGTAGTGAGACTTTGTCTCAAAATAAAAGAATGTGGTTATGGTTGTAACTCAGCACAAAGGCTCCAATCTATAGTACCTTTAAAAAGTTAATGGAAAGTAGACAACTTCAATAGCATGAAAATGATTAACTATTACTAACAAAAATAGAGGAACGCATGACTAAATGGAATGACACACCACACTCATTAACTGAAAAGTTCAATATTAAGTGAATTAACATATACATTCAAAGAAAGCACACCTTAAAAATCCAGCAATTTCATTACAGGAAATGAAAGCTAATGCTAAACTTCACAAGCAACAATCAAAATATACACTTAATGTGTAATTTTTTAATTTATTACAGTAAAAGACACATGCCATTAATCCCCTTCAAAATACTCCCTCTTGATTTAAACTGATCCCACTGTTCTTGCCACTTTCTGAAGAAGTTCTAAAAGTTCTCTGTGTCCTTACAAAATATGATAAAAACTGTGATGAAGGCTGCTTTGGACTGCAAGGTAATAGATGGGCAGGCTCACATATTTCCAGAACTATCCCACGGATTCAATACAGTCCCAATCAAAACAGCTACAGCACACTTTATATAGCTAGAAAAGAAGAACCCTCAAATTCATATGGAATTAGAAGAGGCCCAAAAAATAAAAAGTAATCTTGGGCAATAAGAACAAAAAAAGTGCCATAGAAATAGCAGACTTCAAGATACACTACAAAACAATAGTGACAAAAATAGCATGCTGCAGGAAACAAAACATGCATGTGGATCAATGGGATAGAACTGATGCTACAGAAACCTCTTCAAGACACATCCAACTATTTAACCTTTAACAAAGGGTCCAAAGGCATATGTTGGAGGAAAGATAGCCTACTTAACAAGTGATAGTGGGAAAACTGGTTATCTGTTTGTAGAAGAAAGACGCTGGATCACTATCATAAATTGTACACTAAATTGAAATCAAATTTGATCGAAGATATAAACAGTAAGACAAAACACTAAGTCTTCAGGAAGACAAAATAAATAAAACACTTGAAGACATAGGAGTAGGAAAGGATTTTCTAAACAGAACCTCAATCACTCAGGAAATAAAGACAAAAATCAACAAATGGGATTATATCAAACTAAAGAGAAAGGATGAGCAAAAGAATAAATTAGTAAAGAGACAACCTATAGAAGGGAAGAAAAAATTGGCAAGTATTCTTCAGACAGAGTATTAATATATAGAATATATAAAGAACTCAAAATAATTAAACCACCTAAAAGTAAGGACTCCAAGAAATGGGCTACAAAATTGATCAAACAATGGCTGTGATTCATCCACATGGCTGACAATGACAAAGGATGTGCAAACTGCATCACAGGGTTACAGGATGAATCCTGAGGGGACTTGACTGATGTTATCAGATACAGAAGTTACATTTCTTCTTATATAGGTCTTGCTTTATCTTGGTCTTAACAATACAGTAGAAAAGTATAAAAATGAGGTATAAAAAGTAAAACCATATTAATATGCTGAGCTGTGAAAGGCTGAAGTCAACAAATTCTGACATTGCCAGTCCTATGGATAACCTACTACTATTATAGACTGCTGGACTATATTGGATCATTTTGTTGAATTCACACACCTACATTATTAAAATGTCAATGGTATACCCATCTCTAGCAAAACTAAACAAAAAAGGGATGCAAAGAAAGGACTATTTTGTATTTGTAAATACAAAATATTAAGGATAGATATACAGCTACTCTGACTTAATTCAATGAGAAGAAAGATTTGTACTAATAGTGTTTAGACAGGATATCATGTCTGCATCTTGTACTATGAATAACCACTAAGAAGATAACAATATGTATTTTATGTTCCTTAAGAGGTCAGTGAAGTCCCCTCAGGGTTTATCTTGTAGTCCTATACATTATTCTGTAGATCCTTTGTCTGTGTCATCCATGTGGATGAGTCATGGCCAATGCTTGACCAGTTTGCTCTCTGTGAGAGCTTGAGAGAACGTTTTCTCTCCATGTGACTCTCCCCAGGCACACTATAGAACTTCAGTCTCTTTCCTCTATGGCTCCATAATCTCCTTGTTCAGAAAGTTTGGAGCTCACCTGAGTTTCATGATGTTGCAATACAGGTTCTCCTATGTCCTGAGTCTTCGCTGACCTTGAAAGGCTAGGGCCAAAATGTTGGCTGGTCTGGTGGCTCTTCTATTTCTCCAACTTTGATCTGTGAACTTAGGTTGTTAACCATCCAGAAGAAAAGCTGATTAGTACCCTGCATCATATGCCATTCACTTTGCCTTATCAGACTCAATTGATTTTACTTGTTGTACGTTTCCTTTTGTATTTCTGCTTTTCGCTTGTTATACTAGGGAGACTATATGATATTTACACATGTGTGTCTGTTTATTTCACTTATGAGTATATGATCAAGTGGCATCCACTTCAGTATAAATGCTTCAAACTTATCATTCTTAACAGCTGAGTAACACTCCATTATATAGAAATACCACATCTTTTTCAACCATTCCTCATGTGAGGAACATCTTGGTTGTTTCCAAGATTTTGCTATCACACATTGTGCTGCTATAAACATAGTACACAAATATCACTATGATACAATGTTTTCAGTTCCTTTGGGAAAATTCCCAGTAGGGGGATAGCCAGTTTGAATGGGATTTCTAGTCCTACTCTTTTGAGGAGTCTCCACACTGACCTCCACAATGGCTGAACTAGTCTACATTCCCACCAGCAGTGGAGAAGTGTTCCCTTTTCCCCACAACCTCTCCAACATTTGTTGTTGGTTGATTTCTTTATGATAGTCATTCTTTCTGGAGTTCACTGACCTCATAAGAAACATAAAGTACATGTGTTGGTATATAAGTCTTGCTATATCTAGGTCCTAACCATCCAGCAGAAAAGTATAAAAATGAAGTATACATTGCAGGGCCATAATATTAAGCTGAGCTGTACATGGCTATGGTTGACAACTTCTTTGGATAGCTCACTATTGTTGTGGAATGCTGGACTGTGATGGAACGAGTTCAAGCACCTAAGTTAGTTGAAAGACAATGGAGTGCCCACCTTTGACAGGTGTAGACAAAGGAAGGGGTATAGAAAGGAAGAATCATGATGTGTGTGTATAGACAGTACAGTGGGGATAGATAATGCTGTGCTTCTACATAATCCTATAAGAGGCAAGATTTGCACAAATGGTGGTTGGACAGGATATTATGTCAGCTTTTAGTACTATGGACAACCACTAGGAAAATAACAATGTAGAAAGTATTAATTATTGAATCTTTGATGCAATTCAGGTATAAACAATAAGATACAAGCATTTATACTGAAGAGGATGCCACTTGAACATATACTCATAAGTGAAATAAACCAGACACACATGTGTAAATATCATATAGTCTCCCTAGTATAACAAGCGAAAAGCAGAAATACAATAGGAAACGTACAACAACTAAAATCAATTGACTCAGATAAGACAAAGTGAATGGCATATGCTGCAGGATACTAATCAACTTTTCTTCTGGATGGTTAGCAACCTAAGTTCACAGATCAAAGTTGGAGAAATAGAAGAGCCACAAGGTCAGCCAACATTTCGGCCCTAGCCTTTCAAGGTCAGCGAAGACTCAGGACATAGGAGAAC
>PVKA01029262.1:0-28467 GCA_004027165.1 Ctenomys sociabilis | reverse complement strand
TTTTTTTTTTTTTTTTTTTTTTGTCTTTTTGAGACAGGGTCTCACTATGCAGTTCAGGCTGGCCTTAAGCTCACTTTGTAGCTCAGGCTGGTCTTGAACTCACAACAATCCTCCTGCCTCAGCCTCCCGAGTGCTGGGATTACAGGCATGCATCACTATGCCCGGCTTCAGTTTGCTCCTTTTGGTGCTCAAAGTCTCACCTGTGCTACTTTCTTAGAGGATCATTTCTTTCTCAGGTTGCTCTATTCATCAGGTTCATCATCTTGTCTCATGTCATGACTAGTTGTTCTCCTGTCATGTGACTGGCTGTTGTCATGTGACTGCCATTATCTTGTCATGTGACTGGCTGTCTCTTTCTTATCAGCCACATGGTTTCCACCATGTTTGGATGTTTTTCTTTGTCTATTTTTTTTTATTTTATTGAGAAACAAATAACAATGAGACAGTTTCAAAACTGATTAATAGAACAGTTTCAATTATTAATACATTGTACATTGTTATCTTCTTAGTGGTTAACCATAGTGCAAGATGTAGACAGGACATCCTGTCCAAACACTATTAGTGCAAATCTTTCTTCTCATTGAATTAAGCAAAAGTCTTTGTTTATCTATCCTAACTATTCTGTATATACAGATACAAAATGCTCCTTCCTTTGTATCCCCTTTTTTTATTTAGTCCTGTCAGAGATACATATTTCATTGGCATCTAAATACAGTAAGTGCATGAATTCAGCAAAACAATCCAACACAGTACAGCAGTCCTCAAGAGCAGTGGGTTATCCACAGGACTGGCAATGTCAGAAGTTGTTGATCTGAGTCTTTCACAACTCAGTATATTAATATGGCTTTACTTTATATATCTCATTTTTATACTTTTCTGCTGGATGGTTAAGACCAAGATAAAGTGAGACCTATATAACAAGAAATGTAACTTGTATATCTGATAAGGTCAGTCAAGTACCCTCAGAATTTATCCTGTAACCCTGTACCACAGTTTACAGATCCTTTGTCAGTGTCAGCCATGTGGATGAGTCATGGCCATTGCTTGACCAATTTTCTCTCTGGAAAATCTGAGAGAATGTCTTCTCTCCATGTGACTCTCCCCGGGCACACTCTACATTGTTGATCACATTGCTCTGTGGCACCATAAACTCCTTGGTCAGAAAACTTGGGGCACAACTGAGTTACATGTGGTTCAATATTAGGTTCTCCTATGTCCTGAGTCTTCACTGACCTTGAAAGGCTAGAGTCAAAATGTTGGCTGTCCTTGCAGCCCTTCTATATCTCTAGTCTTTGATCTGTAAACTTGGGTTGTTAACCCTCCAGAAGAGATGCTTATTATTACCCTACAACATAAGCAGTTGGGTTTAACCTCACTATCTGTCTGAATATAAAACATCTTACCCTTGTCTTTTTTTCTAACAAAATGCAAGTAATTTTTTCTGCTCAGTCTGACAGCCTGAGCAGAAAAAAGGGCAGTCAATAAAGCTTAACTCAAGTGACTATGAGTAAAAGTTAAAACCATATTCATTTTTGAGATTTTTAAAGTTTTTCCATCTCTATTGCTTTAAACAACGCAGCAAAGTTTTTACTTGTTGAGGTAAATGCAAGAGACACTGTTTCTCAAGTGGCTCCACGGTGGTTAGGGAAAGCCAGCAAATGACTCAGCATAAGGGGGTCCTGATGGGAAGAAACTCCACCCTGGCTCAAGGAAGTTTCAAAGGGCTGGGTAGAGTCCTTGAGCGCTCCACTCCCTTCTCCATAAGGAGTTGATGGGCCCCTATGAAGACAAAAAGCCCTTGGTAGGAACTTTTCTATGCTTCTATGCAGGTGTCAGCATCATTCTAGCTTCACACAGATTCTTTCTAGTGAATATTTGAGTCTCACAAGGGATGCTTTGTGGGCTCCTTTTGCATGGGATATCATTTTAAGGACCCAAGCCCTACTTATCCTTCTCCATAGGCCCCAAGACAAGCCATGGAAAACTGCATGAACTATGCCAACAGATTCCACTGACTTTGTCACTAGGCTGTATCTTTAATCAGCAGAACAATTTTGATCCTGCCAATTTAAAAAAAAGAACAGCTTATCTACTATTGCAGTGTGGTTTGGACTCAATATGAACTAGGAAATGGCAAGAGATGGGTATGAGATGACAAATTAAATTATAGAACTATTTTCAGATAAACTGTGCTTAAAATGCAAAAAGTGGAGTGAAATCCCTTATGTTCAGGCTTTTGTGACCTTTAATCTCAAGAAATGTCCAGAAACTGTGGTATTTAGAGTGGTCCCCAAGTAAGAGGTGGAGATATCTTTGATGAGCCTGTCCTTGTTTTCCTATCTGTCCTTCAGGGATATACGGGTGTCTCCCATCTGTTTAATGAAAAAAACTTCAGATAGGACCCCAGACTCCTGTGACCCAATTACTGGACATGGCATTTTCAGTATTCAACAATTGTAAGTGGATGAATGTCTAAAACTGAAGGCTAAACTTATAACTATCACATTTGGCAATGGTTCAAACTCATCCAGAGCACCTAAGGAGAAATTTGAGGACAACTGAGCTTCCTGTCGTAAGTACAAGAAATCT
The DNA here is from genome assembly GCA_004027165.1 of Ctenomys sociabilis. Taxonomy (NCBI): domain Eukaryota; kingdom Metazoa; phylum Chordata; class Mammalia; order Rodentia; family Ctenomyidae; genus Ctenomys; species Ctenomys sociabilis. The sequence continues at coordinate 25,878 of PVKA01029262.1, read as the reverse complement.
GGCACTGGGCACATGACTGCACTAAGATACCTTCAGGGCCCTACTCTGAGGACGAGGTAGCAAATGTGTCTGACTCATTCATGTGGAGGGTTAACTGTCCTTTTATCCCCAGAGAGGAAGCTAAGCCAATCAAAACCTTTGTTTTCTGCTCTGAAGAAGCCGAAGAGAACCTACAATTACCCTGTCCATGGACATCACTATTTCCTATGAGAAACCCTACACAATTTTGGACACGATGGGTGACCTAATTCAATACACTCTATTTGGACTTTCTTCTCTGAAAAATGCTCCTTGATATCTATATCCATAGTTGAGGTTGAGAAGATCCCTAGTTGGAAATTCTCTACTTCTGCTCTGACATGTTACTTTGGAGGTCAAATTCTGTAGTCAAGATTTTCAAGGAAATAGATTGAAATCAGGGTACATGCTTTATAGGATTATTTTACAATGTTCAACTAAAATGAATCCATCTGCTCTCCAAATGCCTTGGATATTATAGTTTATTGGGCAGGTTAAAGAGAAAAATTGTTAGAACAACTGAACTTTACCAATACATTGCATATTAAAACCTAAGAATGAGAAGCCAGTCAAACCTCTACATTTCTCATAGAGGATAAAATATGGCAAGAAGAGAGGTTAGATAAATTTTCAAGAGCCTGAGAGCCATAGCCTTAGCAAGGTCACCCACGAAATGGGTCTAATTTAAAGTGGGAGCCTTAATATAGATGCCCACTTAAAACGTGGTGAATTAGGGTCACTAAACAGTGATGTTGCTTTCTGCACCTGGAGCAGTGCTGCATCTTGCTTTCTAAAGAGGAGCCTGAGGTCTTCCTGGGGATCTCAGGAGCAATTTCTTAGTTCTGTGAAAGTTCTATTCACCATTTGCCTTATAGGCTTTTCATCACTTGACACTGCATGGCTTGAAAGAGGACCAAAATTATTCCTCGGGGACTGGGAATAAGGCTAATGGCTTGAAGGTCTGCAGGGCTGCCAGTTTTGCCTCTTTGTCAGCCTTTGTTCTTGGCCAATTCTATACTAGGACAGAAAGAACCTAGAAACTACCCCCAGAAGGAGACTGCAGCTAATGGCTTCAGTTTGAAACAAGGACGCCACTGGGTGTTGGATAGAAGGGATGTATATTGCATTCTGAAGGAAAATTTATCCATTTTTCATATCTTCTGAGACTTTTCAGGAGACTGAGATAAATGTCAACAGACTAATTAATCTGTAGAAGGTGATTTTAAAAAAAAGACAAAATTCAGGCTGTAGCATAGGTACCACTAGTTATTTTAGCAAGATTTCTAGTGATACCTCAAGGCAAAACACAGAGCAGAAAAACTCAAAAACTCAGATTTCCCCAGGAGTGATGAAGAAAGTAGGGGCCAAAGGAGGAGTTAATATGTTTTTAAAACATATTAACACCATTTAAAAAATCAAATACTTGTTAAGGTATCTTAAAACTGTCTCATTGATATTTGTACTTCAATAAAACAAAAATTAAAAAAAACAAAGATACTAAGAAGAAATGATAAATTAATGGAAAAAAAAGAGAGAATGGAGACAAAACAATAAACATGTAATTTATAGTGGTACCAGTACCATACTATGTATATGATCATGATGGGTACCTAAAATGTACTAACAAACTTAATTTAAAACATGAAACTTATACTGGAGTACTCCTTGGCCATAAAAGATAGATTCAAGTCATTTGTAGGAAAATCAATGCACTTTGAGCATATAAATTAACCAAAATAAACCTGCTCTCCAAGCTTAAAAACCACATGGTTTCTTTTATAAGACAAATCCAAATTAACAGATCAAAAGAAAATATAGATTAAAATATAGATAATAGAAAGTAAAAAGATAAGTGGAAAGAGGACCAAGAAATGAACAATAGGCATGGCGGAGGAGAAGGTGATTGAAAATAAGAATGTCAGTGTGTTGTTTATCTGTACCAATTTCCCCTGAGAAATGTGACCATTATATACTATAAACACGTACTAATAAAATAAAATTTAATAAAAAAAATCAAATACTTTGCACAAGGACAAAAGGAAAGATACCTTGAGGACAGCTCTGGAATCAGCATTCCATCTACTGCAGACTCAGGGGCTGAAAAAGTGCTCACGTTTTACATGTGAAGACAGCCCCTGGGATTCCTACTCGAGAAAAGTCCTTAGGGAGTTGTTTTCCTGGGTTCATCCCATAGTAGCCAGCCTTCCAGATACTTAGAAGTGCCTGCAGCTGTGATCCAAGAGGGCCTGGCTGCTCCTTCTACTGGTAGACTTAGGCACTTCCACGCTATGCCAGTTTTGCTAGGCATGCACAATGCAGAAAGTACGGGGTGAGGCAGGCTTCCACTTGGACTCCAGAGAAGGATGTAGAAGGTCAGGCAGTAACCCTGGAGACAGAAGTGAATGATGAGCCAGTGGGAGTGAAGCCAGCAGTGGAGCAGAGACCGCAGAAGGTTGGAGAAAGTAGGAATGTTAGATGTCTGATCAGGAAATTTCATGCTATGAATGGAACCAGCAAGGCCAGAGAGGCGGGGATACCAAGGTCTTTTAAATCTCACATTTGGCCACTGTGCACTAGGGGTGATAAACAAGAGGCTACAGTATGTAATAAATGTTACCCTTCTGGTTTCTAGTGGTGCTTTGGTCGAATTCTTTTTTATCCTGCCATTCTTCCATTTTGAAATAGGAATATGCACCCTATGCCAGTGCACCTTGGGATATGTAATGTGTTCTTGATTTGCACAGAAAATCATATTTAAGCATTTGCCTTGAGCCACAGAAGAGAATAAGACTTAACCTTCTGAAAAAATCCTGGAAATATTGAGAATTGTGGAAGGGATTATTTTAAGTTGTACATGGGATAGTTGTGTTACGTTAGGTAGAATTATGACCTTTTTTGTCTTTATCTGAAGATTGACATTGTTTAAGGAAATGAGTTTCTTTTTGAAATTGACAAGGGATGGCTTGTGACCATTAATTCTGATACATAAATTTCACTGGATTAAGAAATGCCTAGCAGATTAGTAAAGCATGCCCCTGAACGTGACTGGATGACTCATAGATGTGCAGCCTTGTGCTATGCATGGCCCCTATCCGCTCCTCCCTGCTGCTGGTCTGGCCCCCACCCCTTGCTTCCTAGCCACCGTGAATGAGTAGCTTCATTCTGCCGTGCCCTTACGGCATGATGCTTCTGCTTTGGAGACAGAGGACATGGACTGACTTCCTTTAAGACATTCAATAACTAAACCCTTCCTCCTTGAAATTGTGAATACTGAATTTTGTTTTCAGCGACAGCAAGAGCTCATTAGTATTCAACAGTTATGATGATGTGGGAAGATAAAACAATATATTCACCAAGGAAAATATTATAAATGTTGCTCAAAAAAAATTTAAAACACCATTTGGTATGGTAATCCTATTTCTGAGTACATGGTCCGAATAAGTGAAGTGGTATCTTGAAAATTCATTAACAGTTCTCTATTTACTGCAGTATTATCCGCAATAGCCAACATACGGTGATAACCTAAATGCTGCCTGATAGATAAATGGATAAAGTAAATGTGATGGACACATATTGAAATATTATTTAACCTGAAAAATGATGGAAATCCTGAGACAGAAAATGACGTGGGTGAACCTTGAGGACACTATGATATGTGAAATAAGCATGACATAGAGAGAAACACTGTATTGCCTATATTTACTGATGTGATATGTAAAAATAGTAAAACCCTTAGAAACAAAGTAGAGAGTAGGTTTCAAAGGGTGGGAAATAGGGGATAATGGAGAGTTACTAATCAATGGACATAACATTTCAGTCAAACAAGATAAATTCTAAAGATGTACTGTACAGTGTTGTATGGACAGCAGTATTATATCCTTAAAAATTTGTGGACAGCATGGGTGTTATGCTAATTATTACACAATAACAACCACAAAAAGAAAAGAAAAAGAAAAAATTAAGAAATTTAAATTTCTTAATTTAAAGAAAAGAATACATCATCTTGGACAGAGGGCTAAAAGATGTTTTGCTGTCACCAATTCCAAGTTTACCTTTGTACTCTGAACTTTAAGAATCAGAGAAGGAACAGCCATTCTCTCTGGGCTGATTAAGGACAAGGAAGTTCCTTAGAGGTAGTGATAGGTTAAAATCAAAAGATGAGAAGTGATTTGGGAAAAAAAGAAGTCATTTGGGGAGATTTGGTGAGGAAAATTTGAAGAGTCAGTACCAGCAAAATGCCCAGATTCTTAGGCAGAGCTATTAGTTTATATATGGACTATTGCTACTTTTAAGGAGTGGGAGAACTGCGTGAGACAGGAAATGGAAAGACAGAGGAACTCTCCTAAGAGGAGCTTCATGGAATATGTGAATTGAGGAGGTAGACATACTGTGCAGACAAGAGCAAAGGCCTTAACCAAGGGAGTGAGAGTGTCACTAGGTGAGGCCCATGGAGGTCTCCTAAAGAAGAGGTAGGAAGACCCCCATGGAGTAGATTAGAGACTCCCATAACAAGAGAATTTAAGGATGCATCCATGAGAGGAACAGGCAGGTTTATTGGGCAGAGTTAGCAAGAAAGGGAAATAGACAAAAGGAGTCACATACGAGCACCTGACAGGGCCCACTTCAAACTTGTCTGCCCAGAAAAATGTGAGATCATCTTTTATAGATCAGTGACCATTTTCTCAGTCCTGTTTTGGCTGCTCAGGAATCCTTATAACTCAGAAGGCAATGTGGAAATGATTGTTGTGAAATGATTGTTCTTTCTGGGAAGAAGGGCTGTTTCAGGTTTGACCATGAAGTAATTGGTCCTCCTTAGAGAGTCAACCTCAGCACATTATAGTCTGTGAAGCCCTGCTTTTCCTGGAAACTAAGGTGACTCTTGGTTTGGATGCATCTAGGTGTCATGTGAGAGAGTCTGGAACTGGACATTGTAAAAATCAGCTGGTAACTAGTATCATTAAAAATCTTGAAAATTACTTTAAGTACCGTTATCCTGATGTCTTCAGTCTTGACAGAAGATTAAACAGGATAGGTAAGTTTAGGGCTAATAAACACTTTAATACACATATTTAAGTGATTAAGATACCTACATGTAGAACTGAGCATAAATCTGACAGTTTCAAGGTTAAAAAGGGAGACAAAGTAAAGTAGAGGTATAAATCTTAGAATTATAGTTCTCATCTCCTACCTGTCTTTAATTCTTCTATCCTAATTCAGTAGGATCCTGTATCAGTTAGCATTTTACTAGAGAAACAGATATAACACAAGATGTACAAATGTGTAAGAAATTACAAGATTGGCTTATGATGGTCAGCCGCAGAGTTGGATGAGGAAGCGTGCAGAGGGCGTCTGAACACTGGAAACTGAAGCATTCAGTCAAAGGTCTGCAGCTCACTGCAGTGCTCTGTGCAAGTCCAGATCAGGAGGCTGGTGGATCTACGATGAAAGGCTGATGGGTCTGTACCAGAAGTCTGAAGGATCCAAGGCAGAAGCCAAAGAGTCTGTGCTAGAAGCCAGGAGATGACATTCAAGATGACTGTGAAGACTGGAGCTCCTCCCAGAAAATCATCCTTCCTCAGTTCTCCCCCTACACACACACACACACACACACACACACACACACACACACACACATTTTTTAATGTACTTACTATAGGGTCTACAGGGTCTCACTACACAGATTGGACTTACAGTGAACCATTAGTTTTCAGCCTCGCAAGCACTGGAATTACAGGCATGGGCCACCACATCCAGTCTCACAGCACCCTGAAGGCCATGCCAGCACAGCATGCTGGGGACCGAACCCCAGACTTTAGTCTGCTGAACTGTCTAGCCAGCCCTCCCTTTTATGTCCTTTAAGTAGTGAGTCACTTCCAGGGTGAAGCTTCCACACCCCAGGGGTTGGAATTGCTGAACCAATTTACTTAAGCTTTTAGTTTCTCAGGCTGACACAACTGATCAACCACTGCATTTATGTATGTATGTATATATGTATGTATGTATGTATGTATGTATGTATGTATGTATGTATGTATGTATTTAGTGGAGCCGGGGATTGAACTCAGACCCTTGCACTTGCCAGGGAAGTGCTTATTCTACTGAGCCATCTCCCCAGCCGCAGTCAACCACTACAGATCCCAAATATATTTCAAAAGTATTACTTCAATTGCAATTTGAAAACATTTTTTGGAAGTATAGAATAATGAAGGTCATTTGAAAAACACTGTGATAGAGATAAAGAAATTGATTAAAGCCAAATCAATAGGAACAGAGAAATGGTAACAGATTCTGATGATTAGGAAACTAATGATATTGAAGCCAAGTTACCAAGTGTATGGTGGGGAGAAAACAGGAATGAATCCAGATTTCTTGCCCTGGTTGTTGATAAATGTTGGGAGCTTGGGAATGGATAGAATGGTCTTGAGAGTCAGGTCTTTTGTAAGGAATATGCCTTTCTACTCTGAGTAATTCTGAGAATTGGAACATAGATTTTCTGGTATATACAGCCATATGTACTTTAGGTGAAGCTAATTGTGCAGTGTGCCAGAACCAGATTACAATGATATAAGAGGATCCTGACCAAAAAAGTGTACCTTGAGACTTATTCCTTTATTTAGAAAATATCAGGGTTGGGGAGATGGCTCAGTGGAATAAGAATGCCCCTGGCAAGTGCAAGGGCCTGAGTTCAATCCCTGGTTCCACCAAAAAAAAAAAAAGAAAGTATCTATACAGGGATCACTATGAGCTAGGCTTTGTGTTGAGATACAATGGCAAATTTTGTAGACATTAAGACAGATAACTGGTTCAGCAAAACAAAAAAACAAACAAACAAAAAAAAAAGACAAATAAATAAAAATGTGACTTTATAATATAGTAAAATAAAGCCTGTGGTAAGAATGTCTTCAGTTGAATTTTTCCAGGAGGTGAGGATTTGAGTATTGTGAATACTTCATACTTTTGGTAAGGTGATTCCAAAAATTGCCAGTGTGGAGTAGGAAGTGAGGCAGAGAAGAGAAAAAAACCTATTAGAATATGTGTAGGTCAGCAAGTTGCCACTGTGGGTACCTGGGACTGAATCCTGCCAGATTCCCAATCGAAATCGTATGGCTGTCCCATTGGGCAAGGGACTTGTGTTAGACACTTTCTCATTGGTGGGACACAATATCCAACATGCACAGTACAAAGGAGAGTTTTATTTGGCCTTATATTCTTTAGAGATTTCAGTCCATAGCCAGGAAGGCATGGTGGAAGGCCAGGGCAGGAAAGAGTGGCTCATAGCATGGCAGCCAAGAAACACAGGAGGAAAGAGCCATAGAAGATACGCCCTTCCATTCTGCACAGGTCTTGCCCCCAACCTGACTCTAACCAGGCCCCATCTTTAACAACAACTCTTCCCTAGCATCACCATAATCCAAACAGTATCCACCAGCCAGCCTTGCCTCTGAGGCATGCAGATTTGGGGGGCATTTCAGATCCAAATCACAAAAGGGTGTTATAATTATCCACCACGTTTAGTCAGTCATTGGTTTGTGAGGCACTTACCCAGAAATTCTCTTCTTTGCCCATCTTAGGGCTAAGCAGCATTTCTTATGGGGTAAGAACCATGTATGGGGTAGGAATCACTAAACAGAGGACCACAGGGGCCATGGGAGAGAAGAGAGGCTGCCAAGGGCAAAGAGCTTGGTTCCCACAGATCAGCTCTGAGCAATAAGCACAGAGAGATACAAAAACACACACAAGGACCTAAGGTGCTCCAGTTTGGAGGACACTAGGAAGACTACTTGGATCAGTACATCTTGTCAGTAATAATAGTAAACATTTACAAAGAACATTATAGCATAGAGATTATGTTCTCCCCCCAAAAAAAAGTTTACTAGTCTTATAAATGGTTATTTCGACAGACTAAAAAACCTAAGCCTTAGTTGGACTGAAACCCTAATTATAGTTGAACTCCAAGAAAGGATCTCTTTGCTCTAAATCCAGTTTTCTCTCTCTCTAATACAATAGTCTAAAAATTATGATTGCCTTCTGTGAACTTGCTGGAAGGACTCATTATGAGAATTTTTATTAATGACTTGACATGCAATTAATAGAAGCCATGTACTTGGAATCCAAAAAAACAAGTTATTAAATAAGAATATTTATCTAAAAGGGGATATTTAAACAGTACTAATTTAAATCAGCTTTTTTCTTTTAAATCTGAATGGTGACTACTATGTGTGTGGCACCCAGAGACTTTGAGACAGGGGGAGCCCTGCGTTTGCTGAGGCCCATTGCGATATCCAGGTGGCCCAATCAATTTGGATTGATGGATTGGGGGGATCCCACAGCGTTAATGGAAAAGAGCTCTGACACAGTTATTTCAGATTGTAAAATGTTCACAGATTTCATGAAACAAATGCAATTTACACAGAACAAAATATACTTGCTTTAGTTACTTTTCTCTTCCTGCTGAGACAAAGTACCCAACCCCCAAAATGAAAGGAGGAGAGTTTTATGTAGCTCACAGTTTCAGTGCATAATCAGCTGGCTCCAAGGCAAGGAGGGGGTCACAGCAGTCAGGGAACTGTGGCAGCAGAAGACAGTGAGAGCAGCAAGAGTGAAAGGGGAGGAGCAAGCCTCCTTTTCTCCTTTTATCATATGCGGGCTACCCAACCTAGGGTGGGTTCAGCACTCACACCTCCAAACCCAGCACTAGACAATGAATGAATCACAGACTCTAGATTAAGCTGCCTCTGAAGAGCCCATCCCTTAGGAGCACAGGAGGCTTTGGGGGGAGGGGCATTTAGACACAAACCATAACCTATGTACCTCTATTTATGCAAAAGGCAATTAGTCCATCTCTAAACATTGCCAAAGTTCTAACAGTTTTGGCATGGCTGAAAGTTTCAAGTCTCCTCTAAGATGTAAGGCAACCTCTTAGCTGTGAGCTTCTGTACAAATAAAAACAAAGTTAAACACTTCCAACATTCAATGGCACAGGACAGATGTTTCCATTCCAAAAGTTACAAACAGGGACATACAGAGGATTGGGACCAAAACAAGTTCAAAACACATTAAGTCCTGTGTGGCTCCATCCCTAAGCCACTGCTGGTCATTGTAGTTCCCATGGCTTTGGGCCTGCTTTGCTCCCTCCTTGCAAGTTTCCTTAGATGATCCGCATTCCTGGCCTTTTCAATCTTCTGGGGTCTCCACTGCACATCTGTCTTCACATTCACAGTATCATACATTGCTTTCTCCCCTGAGAAAGGCCTGGCCTCCCAGGCCTTCTGAAATTGGAGTTGAAGTCTTCCTAATCCCAGAATGCTTACATTCTGCATGCACCTAAAATCAGCACTGTGTGGATGATGCCAAGGTCTGCTGCCAGCTGGAGCTATATCCAAGCTTCCTTCTCTCTTGGCTGTAGGGGTCGAGTGCCTGTACTGCTGAGCACTTTGAATCCAATTCTGAGGAATAATTTCTCTAGGCTTCTGGCATTCTGGAACATGGTGCACTGAGACTTTCTCCTCAAAGTAAAATCTTTTGTTTTTGCAATTCTGAGGCTTCAAAGTGTGAAGATCTGCTGCTCCTAATGATGCCTGCAGGCTGAGTCTTCTATTTTGTTCCTTTTCAGCAATAAAGATCTCCTCTACTCTACCTTTGTAGCCCACTACTATAATGGAACTTTCTTTCTGAAAAGTTGACAGCATTAAAATTATTCCAATGGACTCTTGCTCTTGATTCTCAACATAGACTTGGCTAAAAGCCCAACAACAAAAGCCCTCAACATTAAACTGCCTTGATTTTTTTTTAACCAGGGACTGAACTCAAGCCCTTGTGCTTGCCTGGCAAGCATTCTACTGAGCTATCTCCTCAGCCCCATGCCCTGAAATTTCTTTTCTAAAATTCATTAGTATACTTCCTTTAATCTCAGCCTCAGTCAAAGTATCTGGGCACAAATAAAACACAATCTTTTTGCAAATCCATAACACACATTGTCTGGGATCCATTTGTTACCTCCAAAAGGATGAGCTCTGTGACCACAAGAAGGTTTAGGAGGACATCTAGACACAAACTATGACAATACTTAAATATATAAGCTCAAAGAAACTTCAAAACAGGAGATGTTGTTATTCATTAACCTTGCCCATGTGTGGAGACTGTGTCTGCTTTTTCTGCAGAAACTGGTAACATGAACCATTAAGGATTTTTCTGATAATTTATTGTTGTTACATATTATTAATGAGGAGAGGTTCAAAAAACATAACCAAGTTTGATTTTTTGGTGCAAAAATTGATTACTAATGTATTCATTCAATAAATGCTTTGTATGAAAAATCATAATTTTATTCCAATGTCAGATAAACTGAAGAGTTTTGATTGATGGGGTATTAAAATTTTAGGGGCTGGGAAGATGGCTAAGTGGAATAAGCACTTCCCTGGCAAGTAGAAGGGCTTGAGTTCAATCCCTGGTTCTGCCAAAAGAATAAAATAAATAAATCTTTTGATACACACTTCCTTTGTTTGATGGATTAAGTAAAAAAATTTGGAAAATAAATATTTGTATCTTAGACTTTAACTTCTTGATGAATTTTCAGTGCATGGGCTCTGAATGCAACCCTCCTTTTGCCCTGTCCTAGCTGACAACTGGTCTAAATTAGTTTCATTTTTCATGGGTGCAATAGAGACACCCAAGAAGGATATTGTTCATATCAAATGAGATAATATTTTTACTTAAGCAAAATACTTGTTCCATTTTAAGAACTCAGTAATAGTATTATTATTATGTATTATGCATTCTCAAAACTTGTTTTATGCACCATTGAATTATTTAGAATTAAAATAAAGACATGCCAATCCAAGTCCCAGACATTTGTTATGCTGGCTTTTATTTTCAGATTGTATTGTATACTAATTAAGAGAACAAACTATGGCACTAGATTGCTATTATTACATTAGTAATATAAGTTGACATATCACCCAGTATGTATCTGACTTAATCTTTAGTGTGAAATGAGTGTAATAATTTAATATATAAATTTTTAAGAATTACATGAGTTAACACATACTCAGAACAGTATCTGACATGTACCATTCATTAGATATTTGCTATCGTTGTTCTATTATTGTGATTCTACTGAAAACTAAGTGTACAGCCTAGGAAGACTTGGTAAGATACCAAATAAAAGTATAAATTTGCGTTGTTACTATTTTATTTTGCATACATTCCTGGTATTCTTTATAATAGTGAAGCATGGTACAATGGAGAAAGCTTAGAGAGTAAAACTCCATCAGTTTAACTTTTCTTGTAAGCTTAAATGTTACATGTTTGCAACAGATCTGAAACTCAGAAAATATATCTTCACATTTATATATTGCTGTATCTTCCTTGGAGAAGACAAAAACATATTCCTTCCTGAGAGGTGGAATCTCTTTGTACTTAGTGAGCAGATACGTTGAATATGATTTGCCACATTTTTTTCCAATTTTCATATTTTTATTATTTTTTTATTTTTTTATTTTATTTAAGTACAAATATCAATGAGACAGTTTTAAGATACCTTGACAAGATGGATTTGATAAATTAATACATTGCAAACTGTTTTCATAATGTTTTGGTATCGTACAAGGTGCATACATGATATTATACTTACAGACATTATTATAGCATATGTCTCTTATTAGTAAATTAAGAGAGCGTAGCTGTTTGCATATTTTATTTTTTATACCTGAATTACATCAAATATTCAATAATTAATACTTTCTACCTTGTTATTTTCCTAGTGGTTGTCCATAGTATTAGAAGCTGACATAATATCCTGTCCAACCACCATTAGTGCAAATCTTGCCTCCCATAGAATTACGTAGAAGCACAGTGTATCTATCCCAACTGTACTGTCCATGCACACACATCATGATTCTTCCTTTCTATACCCCTCCCTTTGTCTACACCTGTCAAAGATGGGCACTCCATTGTCATTCAACTAATTTACGTGCCTGAAATCGATGACACAATCCAACACAGTCCAGCAGTCCACTACAATAGTGAGTTATCCGAAGAAATTGTCGACCATAGCCATTTACAGCTCAACTTATTATTATGGTCCCGCGGTGTATACTTCATTTTTATACTTTTCTGCTGGATGGTTAAGACCTAGATAGAGCAAGACCTATATACCAACACATGTACTTTATGTTTCTGATGAGGTCAGTGAAGCCCCCTCGGGGTTTATCTTGTAGTCCTGTACCTTATTCTGTAGGATGTCTGTGTCATCCATGTGGATGAGTCACAGCCAATGCTTAACCAGTTTGCTCTCTGTGAGAGCGATTTGCCACTTTTATGACCTCCTTGCTAAGGCAGATTATCCCTGCTACACACTATAGTGATATTTTGCCAGTATCGCAGACATTATTTATGTGTTGGGATCCACACTGGAGATCTAAACAATAGAAGGTAGTGAATTCAAAGAAGTTCTACTTGGATATTTAACTAGTAGAAGGGCTGATGTTTTACCACATTGTGGTAGGGATAGACGAAACCAAAAAAGAAGACTCTCATTAGTGTTGAATGGTAGTGAGATAATAAGTCTGGATAAATCTGCTAAAGGATAATGTGTGGTGGGAATAATCACTTCTGACCTGGTTTCTCTCCATATCTCAGTATGGAGCCTACATTTAGGGCAGATGAACCTTCCCTGTATAGGTTATCCAGAGCTTGTCAACACACTCGTGGTTTTTCTAGAGCAATGGAATTACAAAAGAGACAAAAGCTGGTATAGGTTTTAGGGAAGAAGATTTACTTCCTTTGTGTGATTGATTCTCTATGTTTTTGGATGCTGTTGAGAGAGATGCGGTCTCCCTAACACCTCTCTGTTGCATTTATTGTTTGTGTTGAATACCTATCAGGGTTTTCTTTTCTAGAGTGTATTGTTTCCATTTTTTTTTAATGTATTTGATACAGGGTATACAGAATCTATCAGACTCAGTGATTCTCCTGTTTTCAGCCTCCCAAGTGCTGGGATTACAGGCGCCTGCCACCACGCCCAGTTGCAGTCTCAGCATGCCTTAGGGTTGGGGGTGGGGCCGCACAGCATGCTGGGTATCAAACCCCAGCCACTGTGCTCTGCCGAAGCAGAAGCTTTAGTCTGATGAACTATCCAGCCAGCCCATTTGTTTATAGTTTCCCATCCAATATTTTTCTATTATTTTAAAATCAAAAAGGGGGACTGGGGAGATGGCTCAGTAGAATAAGCACTTCCCTGGCAAGTGCAAGGGCCTGAGTTCAATCCCCAGTTTCACCAAAAAAATAAACAAATAAAATAAAAAAGACAAAGACACAAATCAAGGTGAATCAAAGTCGTGCCAGGCCAGGCAAGGTAAGTCAAAGTAAAAGAAAAACAGTCCAATATGCAAAGGTTAATCAAAATGCCCTGGTAGACCAGAAAAGTTATATCTGAAACTGTTTTCAGAATGCTGTACTGACTTCTCATAAAATTAAATTTTTCCTATGTGATTTTCATTGCCTCCCAAAACCAAGCTAAATTAAACCAATTCAAGCAAATAGCAAAGAACCAATTAATAGACAAGCAAAAAGCCTCATTCCAATTTCAATACCTGTTCCACTCTTCTCAGTTCAGTTCTCAGAATAATATGTGTAAGTGTGAGGCAGATCTTAGTTATCAGATTCAGAAGATTTGGAAACACATTACTCATATACAGCTAAATAAGAAAAGCCATGGTATTGACATTGAATAAGAGGGGCACAAAACAAATATCATCCTTTTGGTATTTTTCTAGTCATCTTTAATTCTAACAGTATGCCCCAAGTTTAAAAGATTTTAGAGCTCAGGGAGATAGCTCAGTAGGATAAGTGCTTGCCTGGCAAGTGCAGAGTACTGAGTTCAATCCGCAGTACCGAAAAAAATAAGTAAATAGATAAATAAATAAGATTTTACAACATATGACACTGTGAGAACTATCTTCATTCTATTCTTTCCAAGTGATCTCCATTTCAGTGAATGTTTTATTTGAGATCTTGCCAAATCTAAGTTCTGACCCTTGTCTCTAAGGAGCCTACAATTAGGGGTAGGCAATGCCGATCCTTCCCCTCTGTGTGTGTGTGTGTGTGTGTGTGTGTGTGTGTGTGTGAGCACGTGAGCAGATATTTTCCATACACAATGATTACATTCATAGGAAATCTATGTTAATTCTTTTGTTCCATCCAACTTCCCCCCTTCAACCCTTCTTCCCCTCCCATTATAAAATGTTTATTTTCATTCTTTCTTCCATTCCCTTTTTTCTAAAATTCTTTTTCTCAGGGCTGGCCAGATAGCTCAGCAGACTACAGTGCCTGTTTAGGCAGAGCACAGTGCCTGGGATTCAATCCCTAGTATGCCATGCTGGACCTGCCCATGAGGCGCTCTCAGACACTGACTGAGATTGGGTTTGATGGTGCACGCCTGTAATCCCCGCACTTGGAAGGCTGGACACAGGAGAATCACTACAAGTCCAGTCTATGTAGTGAGATCCTGTAGACCATGTACTAAATACTAAAAAAATCAATCAATCAATCAACAAAATAAAATTATTTTTCTCTTCATTCTCCCCACCCCCTTGTTCCCTTTCCAATTTGAACCTGTCTTCCACTTTCTCAACAGCTAGCCTCCATTTTGGGGATTTTCAGACAAGAGAATCGATGCAATATTTAAACTTGTGTGCCTAATTTATTCCACTTACTATTATCTTGAACTGGATCCATTTGCCTAAAAATGATTCAATTTTCCCTGCTTTATGGCAGAGCAGCACTGCATTGTAAACACCACATTTTATTTATCCATTCATCTGTTGGTGGACATATGTTGTGTTTCTGAGATTTACTGTTAGCACTTTTAAAATAACGCCTTTACAGAGACAATTCTCTTACTTTGAAGTCGCAACTCAGTGGTTTTCATTATATTCAGAGTTGTGTGACAGTCAGCACAATGGTTTTATTTATTCTATTTGTACATTTTAAATATAGATAATGGTAACTTTCATTGTAGGGAGTTCTGTATAAACTATTTTCAATATTTATGAAAGGCCTGTTTTGTTTTCAAAAGAAAATTTTTACTTGTATTTTAAAAAGTAAAACTTTAATGACACATATGACTGAAATAAAAAGTAGTACGCATTTTACAAAATTTTCATTACTTCAAAGAGAAGCTCTACTAAGACCCTCAGTTATTGTTCCTAATTTCTCAGCCCTACAAAACCTTTCTGTCTCTATATATTTGCCTATTCTGGACATGCCATATAAAAGGGCTCACAATAAGTAATCCTCTGTACTTAGCTTCTTTCATTTAGAGTAATGCTTTTAAGCTTCACTATATGGTGTTTCATTCCTTTTTATTGCCAAATAATATTCCCTTGCCGATGTAACATGTTTTATTTATCTGTTCATTAGCCGATGGACTTCGGGGTTGTTGTACTTTTTGGCTATTATGAATAACTCTGCTATAAACATTCTTGTACAAGTTTTTGCTCAGACACATTTTCATTTGTAGGGATAGGAAGAGTGACCTGAACATGGGTGGTAGTGTACACATGTAATCCCAGCACTTGGGAGGCTGAGGCAGGAGGGATACTGAGGCAGTAGAAGGGCTGAGTTTGAGGCCAATCTAGTGTGTAAAGAGAGTTCAAGGGAGCTTGAGCTACGTAGTGAGACCCCACCCCTCCAAAATTAAAGAAAGTATGATGCATTTCCTTGTCCACTGTAAAGGCCATGGCTGACACCATTATAACAAAAAACAAATTATCAAAGGAAAACTATAATGCATTCATTTAATTAAAATTTTATCTAACACAGGAAACCTCAGGAATGAAAACCCAATGGTTATGGGAAACATTATTATATAAATATTATATTTCTGTTTAGTGAAGAATGGACTATCTAGAAATATGATTAGACAAAAGGGAATAACTTAATGATAACAGACTAAGGGATAATTCAACAAATTCTTCCCAGACTCTTCTTGGTTCCTTCTGTACACAGTTTTCATCTCCTGTACCCAAGTATTGGTCAGAGTCCCTCTGGGATGAGTGTCTCCACAGGAAAAGACACATCGAATTTTCTAGGTTTTATGGTTTTAAGGTGGAAGGTTCTTGTTTTTGTTATCTACCTTGGGGAAGATGAATTCTTGTTTCTGACTCCCTTCAAAGGAGAAAAACAGAGACAGGAAAGAAAGAGGGAGATTGTGTGTCTGAGACCTTCCAAAATCTCCTCAGCTACGAGTATTAAGCTGCCATAGTTTGAGCTGTGTGTTCTAAACTGTGAAACATTTTTCTAGGAGTAAAACAGTTAGGTTATTTGGTAACCATATTTCATCTTCTGGGAAATTTTCAGAGTGTTTCCCACAGAGGATACAGCATTTTACCTTCACATCGGCAAAGTGCTAGCATTTTTATTATATTTTTTTCCCTGTGGAAGTTAGCCTCAACTTTATCTCTATCACATCCACATGCTTTTCAAGCCCCAATAAAATAGTGTGTGTGTGTGTGTGTGTGTGTGTGTGTGTGTGTGTGTGTGTAAAAATCTACTTCCATTCTCACAGTCACTCACTTTACAACTTCACAATATTAATGTCCTTGGTCTTCTTGTGTCTGACATTTTGCACCTTCTTTGTACCCTATATTATTACTCCAGAGTGATTTTTTTCTACAACGAAAAATGATTGCATTCTTTCATTCCATAAAACCCCTTATTCCCTCAACTCAGTTATTAGCTATATTCACCACCCTGTGCAATATTATCCCTAAGAGTAAACTTCAAATAGTTTTCATTACAAAAAGTTATATAGTTGAGGTGATGGATATGGCCGTTAGGAAAATCCAGCTGCAAGCCCCTATACAGATGAAGAGAAAGTTAGACACTTCCAACATTCAATGGTGCAAGGTACACACTTGCATTCCAAAAGTTACAAATAGGGGATGGAAAGGAATGGGACCAGATCAAGCCTAAAATCCACCAGAACAGACATTAAAGTCGTGTAGTTCCATGCCCAGCATCTGAGGCAATATGTGGCATCTACAATCTCTGTAGGGAGTCTTATTTACATAGTCAGACCCTGTAGACCCTGCACCAAATACATAAAATAAATAATTAAAGGCAAAGCAAATGGTCTCACTAATTTATACACCACATATCATTAAGTAACCCATTGTGGTAACTTCTACCACCACAAAAATTAATATGGTTTATTCAATAGCAAAACTATTGTCTGCAAGTAAAAGTAAGATGAAAAATGTAAAATAACAAATAGCAGGGTAGCACCCTTGATTCAATGAATGTCTGAAGCTGAATGATGCCTGTCGTTTTTTAAATATTTTCCAGTTATACAGAGGAAATATGAGCTGGGGCAAATATAGGAGAATAAGAGCATGCTTTATAGTAATAAGGATGTAGAAAATATCTTAGAAGTTCAGTAATGAGAGGCTGTCAATTACTGCGATGGTTTTAAACTTTAATGGGCAAAGAGTCACTTAGGAACCTTACTAAAATTAAGATTCTGATTACATATATTTAAGATGGATCTTGAGAATTTTCATCCTAAAACACTTCCTGGTATGAAGATTATACCTTCCTGATTGCATATTATCAACTTTTTAGAAGTAAGGAATCCAATCTCAGTAGTTAAAGAAAATGCAAATGAATTTACGATCCTTGATATTCTCAAAGAAAATGAAATAACTCTGAGCGGCTAATGTTTCTCCCAGAAGTGTGTGGGGCCTGAATTTGAGATGAAAGAGGCGATTATTTAAGGGGCTGAGGCTCAATAGGGGCTTCAGTCCAAGGCAGTGGTGATGAACCTGTGGCACACGTGCTGCAGGGGCCACAGAGAGCCCTCCTGTTGGCATGAGTCAGGTTGCCCCAACAGCTGAGCATCAGAGAGTAATTCCTTTGTTCTAAACTAAAGTCTCAATATTCAGTTTTCATCTCAGTTTGGCACTTTGCAATATATAGTGCTTTTTGTTTTGCAGTTTAGGTACTCATTCTCTAAAAGGTTCACCATACTTGTGCAATGCAAGGCTCGTGGCTTATAGCAGCAGGTGTGAACAGTAGACTGGAGGAAGAACTTTCTAGATCGGTCAGTTCTGAAATTGTGATTTTGAGTCAAAATTGGGAGCAAAAACATGAGTATGATTTAAACTTGAGAAACAATGTACACACCACAACAAGCAGGAGGAAGGAAAGCAAGAGCTGAGGTATTTCTTGAACTCAGTTCAGAGAGTAAGCCTTCCTTTTTTTCCAGGATTCAACAGCAAAATATGCCCAGATAATTTAAAGATATAATTCAAAAACTGATGCAACTATGTTTTCATTGTTTTTTCATATTTGGGCCGGCGGTATAGCTCAGCGGACTAAGCGCTTGCTTAGGTAAGCGCAGCGGCAAGGGTTCGATCCCTGCTTCCGCTTGCCACGCCGGCCCCGCCTTTGGGTGCGCTGAGCCGGCGATGGAGTCCGGGCATGGTGGCACGCGTCTGTAACCCCAGCACTAGGGAGACAGAAAGCAGGAGGATCACTATGAATGTGGGCTGCATAGTGATATGACCCTGTGTACAAAAAAAAAAAAAAAAAAAAAAAAAAAGACAAGAAAAATCTTTGAGATATAGAAGAAAGACAGCATTCTATTTTCCCCTTAAAGAATTCTGTCCTAAGTTCTGAAGACAGACAGCTCATACTAGTGAATAAGATTAGAGTCAAAGTGTGCGTGTTTGAATCTGCATCTCCATGTTTCCTGGTCATGGTGCATTGAACATGTATTTGTTTCTCAGAATCTGTTTCCTTATCAGCAAAAAAAAAAATCATGATACCAAGTC
Source organism: Ctenomys sociabilis (assembly GCA_004027165.1). NCBI lineage: Eukaryota > Metazoa > Chordata > Mammalia > Rodentia > Ctenomyidae > Ctenomys > Ctenomys sociabilis. The sequence goes on along the minus strand of PVKA01029262.1, from coordinate 7,027 downwards.
CATGGAATCCTGATGGGAATTAAAGTGATAAATATATAAAGGCTTTAGCATTGTTCTTTGAGATTTATATTCTTTTTTTTTAAGGCAGAACTGGGGATTGAACTCAGGCCCCTGCACTTGCCAGGGGAGCACTTATTCCACTGAGCCATCTCCCCAGCCCCTTGTTCTTTGAGATTTATAAATGTTAAAAATTATTATTATCATCAGTCACTAGATGGGACCTCAGCAACCTGTAGTTCCTACTTGCAATTACCTATGTCCATGTAACAACCACTCTCCATAATGTCAGACACTGATTGAGGAATGGTGGGCAATGAGTAACAAGAAATTCCTTCTGTCAAGTTTCTCTTTGTGTTGTCATAGAAATGGAAATAGGTATAATATATTTTAATGTAACCTAATTCATTATTTTCAGTTATAAACCAAGAGTATAAGGCACTATAGTACAACATTTTTCAACAAATTTTTGGAAGAAATGTGTAAGTAGAAAGTTTTTCCCCCTGAAAACAATATATTAATTTCAGTCTCGCTAGGATAGAGGGGCAGCTAAGTTAAAAATGTTCTTTTCATGATGTGTATGAAGTCATAGCCTCCTCATTAAAGGGTGTTTGTGTTTCAGGTTTGGCATTATGTATGGAATTCTCCCAAATTTTATGGGAAAATGTAATTAATTTTAATTACCTTTGGGTTGACAGACTTATTTCTAAACCCAGATGCCTGGGTAGGTAGCTGGACTGATTCATGACTGTGTGTTGTGTCATGATCCAAGCAAAAGAGGAATAAAACTTTAGCGGAGGATTCTGTTGATTTAGTTTACTTTGTAAATAAATATTTTCTATTTTAAAAAAGATATTGAGGACTACTTTATGTAAGTTTCCTTACCTGAAATCAATACATCACACTATTTCTTCTCTTTTTCTTTCCTCTTTTCTTTCTTCTTTCATTCATTTGTTCTTTCTTTCTTTCTCTCTTTCTTTTTGTCTGTCTTTTTTTGAGGCAGGATCTCACTGTGAAGTTCAGGCTGGCCTTGAGCTCACTTTATAGTCCAGACTGATCTCAAATTCATAATGATCCTCCTGCCTCAGCCTTACTAGTACTGGGACTACAGATATATGCTACCATGCCTGGCTAGATAAGTGTTGTCTTTAGAGATTTCTTTCAATTTAAAGGTGAACTGGAATCAGAGAGTAGATTCAAATTTATTCAGAAAGAAGAAAAAAAATATTGAATGAACATTATAATGAAATAATAATGGAAGTTTTATAAATTGAAAAACATTCCTGAGCAATTGATCTCTTGGTTTTCATAGTGCTTATCAATTTTTGCTCATATTTACCGGGTTTTAACTATAATACAGGATGCACTTTCTTTTTTTCCAAGAAATATTGTATCATGTCAATCAAATTTTGAAAGATCTAGCCATACCCATAAAAAGTAAACTACACTGGACTCGGTAGAGAGAGGTCTGTTACGCTTCTTGTCTAGTTCAGCCAATGGTCTCCCAGAATAAGCAGCAGCTTCCCTTTTATTTACCAGGTCTTGATTTCTACTTGTCAAGTTGTGTTTGACACTGACATCAAACAAAAGGGAAAGTGGCAGCTCATCCACGTCTTTTACTCTTTGGTGGGTTTCTTAAGCTGTCATTCACTAAGAGGAGCAATGCTGCCAGCTTAAGCCTTGATGTTAAATTCACGCCCTTAGAGAAGGGCTTTAATGAGAAATGGGGTGCAGAAGTATTATTGCATTTACTGCAGGAACTGTAGCATGCTTGGTATGAGAACCTTACAGTTTGAAAGATCCCAGTTCAATTTCTGCCTCAGCCGCCTGGACATTGCATGAGCTACATGTAAATTGAATTAAGTACAGAGAACTTGTATTTTTCATTTGTGACCATGTCACATCTTTAGTAACATTAATTCTCCGAAAAACCAAAAAAAAGCTGCATTTCAAAATCATTTAAACCAACCTGGTAGAGATGTGCAGATTTTGGGTTCTGGGATAAAAATCAAAACCCGAGAGACCTGGGAGATGGCTCAATGGAATAAGTGCTTCCCTCGCAAGCGCAAGGGCCTGAGTTCAATCCCTGGTCCCACCCCCCCCCCAAAAAAAAGAAACCTGAGAAACATATCTTGGAAAATGCATTAGTTAGAGAAGGATAAATGAAATATAGAGCAGAGCCTTCTGTCCATCCTGAGCTCAGGTTGAAAGCAGAGCCATCCATCACAGCCTAAAGCAAGGTTGCTCAGGTGAACCTAGCTAACATCAATCAGTGAAGTCAATGTGCAGATCCATGAGTGATATTGTTCTTTAAACTACTGAGTTTTAAGGATACTAGTTTTACACCAATAGCTGACTGGTAGAATGGCCTGTAGGCATCTCAAATTCAGCTTGACAAAGCTTAACCTCTTCATATATCATTCATGCATTATATATATTATATATCCATTATGTGACATTCCATTTTGGATTTCATTACATATGGGTTTCATTTTGGTATTTTCAAACATACATACACCATATTTTGATCATATACCCCCTACTCTTACACCCTTCTCCTGGCCCTATTCTTTTTGTCTAATATTCTGTCTTCTACTTTCTTTTTTAATTATTTTATTGGTACATTTTATATACATATATGTGATAACATTCATAATATGCAATTTGTACTTGTACATAATATTTCATAATTCTTCTTTTCTCATTGACTGAAATTGGTTTATTTAGAATTTTTAGAGTACCTTTGGTACTCATATGTATGTATGAATCTTCCCTTTCTTATAAATTTTCCATTTTATTATGATACAGGTTCTCGGAGTAAATATAGATTATCTTCTGGATTTCTTCAGGATCCACAGTGACTTCATCTTTTCAAATCCTAACTGCAAGGATTTGAGTCTTTTATTTCTTTTTGTTGATAAGTATAAGCATCTGTGCATTTTATTTAGTTTTTCAAAGAATCAATTCTTCATTGATTTTTTTTGTATTGTTTTCTTAATTTCAACTGCATGAATTTCTGCTCTTTATAATTTCCTTCCTCACATGTGTTTGGGCTCGACTTGCTTTTCTTTTTCTAGAAGCTCGAGAGTCAACATTAGTTTTTTTTTATTTGAACTTTCTCTGCTTTGCTGATGTACGAATTCACCAGTATAAATTTCTCTCAGAGGACTGCTTTCATTGCACTCCATAAATTCTGGAGCATTGCATTGGCATTATTGTTGAATTGTAGGAACTAGTTTCTTAATTTTATTTGTGACCCATTAGTTGTTTGGGAGGATGTTATTTAGTTCCCACGAATTCATGCAGTTTTTTGTGGGACAATTTCCATTCTTTTGCATTTACTTAAACATGTTCTATAAGTTAGCATGTGGTCTGTTTTGGAGATTGTCCCATGTCCATCTAAGAAGAGTGCACATTCTGTTGTGATATAAAAGACCCCGTAGACATCTACTAAGTCCTTTATTTTCAAAGTTGGCTCAGTTCTGATACTATTTGTTTGATAAATTTTTGTCTATTTGATCTGTCTGTGACAGTGGTATATTAAGATCCCCCACTGTAACTGTCTTAAAGCTTATTTGATTTGTGCCTGTTAATATTTGCTTTATATAATTGGATTCACTGATATTTCATGCATATATATTTTTTACTTGTTATTTATTCCTCTTGGATTTTTCCCTTAATGAGAATGTAGTGACCCTCTTTCTCTCTTCTGGTCAGTCATGGCTCCAAACCCATATTGTTTGCAATAGAATAGCTGCCCTTGCTTTGTTCTGGGTCCCTGCAGTGTGGACTACTGTTTTCCATACTCTGCCTTCCGTCTATGAATTTATATGTGAGTTAAATATGCTTCCTGTATACAGCACATTGTGGGATCTTCCTTCACTTTTTTATACCTGGAATTGAACTCAGGCAGGTGCTGTACTGCTGAGCTATATTCCTGGCCCTGAATCTTGCTTCCTGATCTGTTTGCCAATGTGTTGCCTCTGATTGGTGAATTCAGGCCATTTGCATTGGTAGTTACAACTGATATGTATTGACTTATCCTTGTCATGTTATTTTCTCATTGTTGATTCCCTTTCTTTCCCCTTTTTTAAATTTTATCTTTCCCATTATGCTCATTCTTCATTATCTTTTTTTTTTTATTTTAAAAGGCAATGACAATCTTGGCATAGAAGGAAGGATAATTGATTAAAACAACTATGTTACACTGGCTAAAGTTGTACAATAAGTAATAACAATAGTATCAAACACAACCCATAAAAAGATAAACCCTGGAAACTTATCTTGCTATGTTTAATCAAATGAAATGGATTTGTAGTTATATAACAAAATTTGAAACAAATTGCATAGCTAACATACCTTCAAAATCATAATTTTTGTACTCAGGGGGAGAAAGATTTTTAAAGTATTAGAGGAAAAGAGAAAAACAAGAAGAGAAAGGGTTTTAAAGTAAGGCTTGAGACAGATTGAGAAGGGCAGAGGCTCTATCCGCAGACTCTGGAACCATGAACATATTTGATCAGAAGATCAACTTTGATGCCCTTTTAAAATTTTCTCATATAACACCCTCCGCATAGCAGCAACTGAAGAAGGTCTATGCCAGTTTTGCCCTATGCATGTTTCTGGCAGCTGCAGGAGCCTATGTCCATGCGGTCACTCATTTCATTCAGGCTGGGCTCCTGTTTGCTTTGGGGTTGACAATTTGGCTGACGGCAACACCTCATAGCCGTGAGACTGAGCAGAGAAGATTGGGACTTCTCGCTGCATTTGCTTTCCTCACAGGAGTCGGGCTGGGCCCTGCCCTGGAGGTACGCACCGCTGCCGATCCTAGCACCCTTCCCACCGCTCTCATGGGAGCAGCAATGATCTTCGCCTGCTTCACCCTGAGTACACTCTATGCCAGGTGCCGGAGCTACCTCTCTCTGGGAGGTGTCTTGACATTAGCCATGAGCCTGATGGTCTTGTCTTCTCTTGGGAACTTTTCTTTGGATCTCTTTGGCTTTTCCAGGCAAACCTGTATATGGGACTGGTGGTCATGTGTGGTTTTGTCCTTTTGGATACCCAACTCATTATTGAAAAAGCTGAACATGGAGATAAGGATTATATCTGGCACTGCATTGATCTCTTCTGAGATTTTGTTATCCTTTTCAGAAAACTCATGATGATCCTGGCAATGAATGAGAAGGATAAGAAGAAAGAGAAGACGTGAGATGACCATCCAGCCTTTCCCAGTCTGGCTTCTCCCCCTTCACCCCTCATTTCCTCTTTGCACACATTGCAAGTGGCGTGTTCTATGATAATGAAAGGCGTCAGAAAAATAAATAAATTAAAAAAATAAAAGGAAGGCTTGAGGTCAAAGGAAGATTATGCAAGATTTGAGAACTGGTGAAGATAGGATGTAAAGAAGGAAGAAACAAATAATAGTATAACAAAAGAAAGAACAAAACCTAGAAATGATGTTCTCATTCATGTTAAAACAAGAACAATGGAGGAAAAGAGAAAGAGGGAAGAAGAAGAAAAGCAGCAAGAAAAAAATGTCCACTTCAGAGTGGGCCTCTGCTGTCACTGTTTCACAGAAGGGGCAGACAGAGCCCGAATCTATGTGGATTGATACCAGCAAGTCTGCAGTGGATTTATGGCAGTGGTGAATAACCTCAGCAAACCTGGGCTTCAGTTCCACTGAAGTTCATGTTGCTTCTGATTTCTGGCTGTGAGGCTGGGATCCAAATCTTTCAGCCTGCAATGCTCTGAGTGATTCCTGCTGCTGTTGAGCTTGCTTATACCTCACCCTGACACTTGAAGCAGGTGGATGGAGCCAACCCACAAATGCTCTGAATTCTGACTTCTGTTGGTCCCTTTTTTAGAATGGCTCCTGGCCAATCAGCTTCTCCTGTGGGGCATCTCAGCCTGACCAACTCACCAGCCACTGCAGTCTGTGACATTCACTGCTCCATTCCACTGCATGTTTCACCGTGATGGCCTTTGGGGTCACCCGTAGTTGCTGTGCCTCTGGAAGTTGGACTCACCTCTTCCATGCCTCTAACTGGGTTCAGGGAGCCAAGGCTTTCCTTTTCTGTTTTGCTATTTCTACTTTACCATTTCTCTGGCCTAAAGTCACATCAAAAAGTCACTACTTACATATGGGTTTTGTCTCTAGTTTTTTCCAGAGAAAACCTCAGCTATGATAATAGTTAAACTAGATACGTTTTAATTACTATTTTATATTCTCTGAAATACAAAATAGCATACAAATATAAAATTGCATACCATGGGTCTTTTGTCATAGATGATTATGAAAAGCCTCTTTTGCCAAAAATATCATAATTTATTCTGTTTATGATGGACTCATGGCATCCATCGTGGTGTTCACCTAAATCAGACCCAATTTGGCCTGTGAACCCCAATTTCCTTCTCTTCCACTGGATTCAGAATAAACTTCACACTATTGGATACTGGAACTGGCTTACTCAATACCTGAGAGTGGTACAGTCAACATTATCTGGAAAAATACAGAGGATCTGAGATTCCGTGGGTGAACTTTGACTAAATAGAAGACAAGAGGTGGTAGGTAGGGGAACTCAATTCCTCCTCTCTTTTCCTGCTGAAAAATATTCCTCTAGAAGCTTTCTGGTGTTAGCAAAGCTGAGTGATCAAATATGCCTCATTCTAGTGTTTTAAAAACTAACTGGCATGGTAAAATCATTTTAAAATTTATTTCCCATTTATTCTGTCTTTTTTCTCAGTGTTTGCAACACATCAGCATTTAAGCCTTGTCTTGTTTCCTAAACATAGGTCATTTTTCTAAGCTGCTAATAATATAAACTAATGGTGAGAATGTGTAAATAGCCTTTTTTTTTTTTCTTTAAACGTAAATATATTTAAAAAATCAAAACGTCTAAGAAATGCAATCTATACATATGAAAAAGTAAAATATTTATATGCATAACAAGTAGTAGCAACATTATCCATAAGCAGCAGATAGTGTTCATTTTCCCCATATTTTGGTTTAACACCATAGTAGTAGTTCCTT
>PVKA01029261.1:0-28494 GCA_004027165.1 Ctenomys sociabilis | reverse complement strand
GTTTTTTTTTTTTTTTTTTTTTTTTTTTGTCTTTTTGAGACAGGGTCTCACTATACAGTTCAGGCTGGCCTTAAGCTCACTTTGTAGCTCAGGCTGGTCTCGAACTCACAACAATCCTCCTGCCTCAGCCTCCCGAGTGCTGGGATTATAGGCATGCGCCACCACGCCCGGCTTGATCCAGACTTGATGCTAAGGTAATAACTCTGCCAAAGCTGAACACCAAGGATCATTAATCCTTAATTAATATTTAGTTTTCTGGATATTGTCTAATTTTAAGTTTTGTTTTATGATTTATACTGTTTCTTTGACTTACAATCAATCTATTTAGAAGACATGGTATGATATGTTCTCCTAGTATTAGAAACTTTTAAAAGTACATTTCCATTTTCTACTGACTTTATATTAGTCTTCCTTTGTCTTTTACACACACACACACACAAAAATATGTATATAACCTTATATAAGATTAATACTGTTTTGTGGAAATCTTCAATGACCTTTTAAATGGGTTCGTCTAATATAATTATATTTTACATAGTCCTGCATAACTAGCATTTTGAGAGCTCTTTATATCCAGCATCTTCTCGTGCCTTCTGGATTATGCTCTCTGTTTCTATAAGCCACATCTGAAGTATTAGAATATTTTAAGTTTGTATAACTGGAAAATATTTTACATTCAGTTTTCAAAGGTATTTTTGCTAACTATAAAATTCAATGAGGACAAATTTTTTTCTAGTCCTTTCAATAAATAAGTCAAGTTTTTTAGCACTTACTCTTTTTTTTCTAATGTAGAATAAGATGCTATTTAATTTTGTTCTTCCATAGCTAATATTTTTTTCTATGTATATGCTTTAGTGTTTTTTTTCTTCGCAATCATTTTTGTGTATCTTAGTACAATTTCATTCATATTTATTGTGCAAAAGATTCATTTTTCTTGGAAATGGTGTTACAACTTTAAATTTAAATTTTAAATCTTTAAATATTTATTGCCTACCACATTCTACTTTGAGAATAATAATTATATGAATATAAGTTTCTTGATTTGGCATACAGTGAACTATTATATGACTGATCTGTAAACTGTTCTTCATATTTATTTTAGACAATTTTTATTGTTATATTCATTTAAGTTTGTAAATAACTTTTTACAATGTGCAACCTATTATTGCTCTCATGTTATGTATTCATTTCAGAAATATTTTTTCTAAAATTCACTCTGTCTACATCTTATGTCTTTTACATTTCAGTATTTGTTTACAATTTTTAATTTGCAATTAATTATTATTGATTTTCAATAAAGGAAAATAACAAGTTGAAAAAAAGATTTATCCATGTCTAGCATATGTCATGGTTTCTTTTCTTCCTTTTATGAGACAGGGTCTTACTATGTAGTTCAGGCAAGCTTTGAACTCACTGTGTAGCCCCGTGGTTGGCCTTGAATTTGCAGGGATTCTCTCGCCTCGGCCTCCAGAGTGGCATGCACCACCACACCCAGTTCTTCTTTCCTTTTAAGGTTGAATGATGTTTCATTCTATATATATCCCAAATTTTATCTGCTCATCTATCATTGAATGCCTGTGTTGTTTCCAGCCATTACCTATCATGAATAAGATATATGAATATCAACTCAGGACACTGCTTTAATTTGGGTTTTTTTTTTTTTTTTTTTTTTTTTTTTTTTTTTTTTTTTTTTTTTTGCTTGTTCTGATATATACCCAGGAATGAAATTTCTGGATCATACAGTAATCTTATTTTTAATATTTTAAGGAATTGCTATAGTGTTTTCCATAGTAGCTGCATTAGTTTACATTTGAATCAACAAGGTACCAGTTTCTCACTTCTCACTGCTCCATATCTTTGCTAACTTGCTACTTAAAAAAAAAAAAAAAAAAAAAAAAAAAAAAAAAAAAAAAAAAAAAAAAAAAAAAAAAAAAAAAAAAAAACAACAACAAAAAAACTATCCTGATGGGTATAAAGTGGTATTCACTGTAATTTCATTTATATTCACCTAATTATTCATGATTATGAGCAGTTTTTCTTAGGCTGTTGACCATTTGTGAATCATCTTTTAGGAAAAGCTATTCAATTCTTTGCCCATTTTTATTTGAGGTTGTTTGGGCCTTGTTGTTGCATTGTAGGAAGTCTTTGTATAGTTTAGATATTGATTCCCTATCAGATATGTAACTTGCAAATATTTTCTCCAGTTTTGTACTTTCATTCTCACTCCTTTCATGGACAGAAAGTTTTAATTTTTGTTAAAATTAGTCCAATTGCTCCATGCTCCCTTGTCCTGCCCATACTTTCAGTGTCATAGCCAAGACATCATTGCCAAATTCAGTGTCATAAAACATTTCCCTATATTTTCCTCTAAGAGTTTTAGATCTTTGTATTAATCTGTTTTCTGTTAATTATTCTAGAGGTTCAGGGTCATGACCCTGGCACCGGTCAGCTTTGATGAGATCTTCATAATGGATGGCATCACAGTGGCGGGAGTAAAGTGACAGAAAGTGATCACAAAACATGACCGGGAGCCACCCTGGCTGGGGCGCCGCCAGAGCCAATGAGCCCTTTTCAATACATGTGTGAGCACCCTAACGGTCTTTCCCTAGGCTCTACCTCAGAAAGGTCCCACAACTTCAACATCACCACACTGAGGACCACACCCCAACACATGGACATCTGGGGGACAAATCACATCTAAGCCATAGCTTAGTGTTAATCACTTATGTGTTTATTTTTGTATGAGACACATAATAAACACTATGAACTGAATTGTGTTGCTCCCAACCCACATGTTGAAGTTCTACCCTCCACGAGACAAGATTTGGGTATAAAAACTGAAAGGAGATCATCAAGGTTAACCCAAGTCATAATAAAGTGATATTACTATGGATAGGACTGGTGTCCTATCGGATAGGATAGGGTAGGATAGGATAGGATAGGATAGGATAGGATAGGATAGGATAGGATAGGATAGGATAGGATAGGATAGGATAGGAATGGTGTCTTTATAAGAAAAGGAGAACACAGCTAAAACTCACCACCCCATCCCATTCTGTGTGCACTGAGAAGACAGGCTATGCAGGGTTAGTCCAAATACGCCACCAAGTTCATGTGGTGGAAACTTATTCCCTCTTGTAGGTATAGGGAGGTACAGCCTTTAAAAGGTGTTAGGTTTTTGTTTTTATGTGTTTAGTACGGGGTCTACGTGGTCTCACTACAGAGATTTGACTCTTAGTGGTCCATCTTCCTGTTTTTCAGCCTCCCAAGCACTGGGATTACAGGTGTGCACCCCCACATCCAGTCTCTTTCACCTTCTCACTTCGCCCTGTGGGTGGGGCTGGCAGGACAGGCCAGGGATTGATCCCGTGGTCCCTGAGTCTGCCTAAGCAGGCACTTTAATCCACTGAGCTATCTTGCTAACTCTTAAAAGGTGTTAGGTTTTGAGGGCTCTACCTTTACTCATAGATTAATGCTGAAATTGAGGAAATGAATCATTTAGCATGGGGGTAAATGATAAAATATGAGCTTGTGTCTTTTCTTTGTCTGTCAAACATGCTTGATTACCCTTACTCTTTGATGCCAGAAGTTCCTCATAGCATCTAGAACCTTGATCTTGATTTTTCCATCTTTCAGAGTGATGAGCCAATTAATTTTTCTTTACTGCTACCCAGACTGTGGGATTCTATTATAACAACACAAGATCGAGACATCTTGTAAGGACACAATAGAAAGAGGTGGCCATTGCAAGCCAGAGAGAGTCTTCCTCACAAACTAACTCTGTTGATACCTTGATCTTAGATCTATAGCATCTAGAACTGTGAGAAAAAAAAGTCTATGTGGAAGCCATACGGTCTGATATTTCATTCTGACTGTCTTGGGTAGACTAGTGCAACCACACCCAGTGCCATTCTTTTGGATGTGGATGTCTGGGCGTGAAGACTGTCCTTTCCCATTGAGTAGGCATGGCATCCCATTGAAGATCATTTGTCCATCTGGGTGAAGTTTTATTTCTGGTCTTTGTATTCTATTCCACTGATTTATTAATCTATTTTATGCAATTTTCTTAGTTTTTCTATATTGCATACTGTTATCTTCAAAGTAGTTGTTTAGATTAACAGATATAAGCATGCAAAATTGGGCAAAAGTATGGAGCACTTTATGTATTTGCATGTCATCCTTGCACAAGAGCCATGTTAATCTCTGTATTGTTCCAGTTTTAGTACATGTGCTGCCAAAACAAGCACAGTACATCAATTTTGAGTTCTGTTCTTGGAAATAAGTTTTAAAATCTGGAAGTGTGAGGCCTCCAATCGTGTTCTGACTCAGGATGCTTTGATTACCCTAAGTCTTTGGAAGGCAGCTATGCTCACCACTATGCCACCATGCAGGCTACCCTAAGTCTTTGGAGGCTGGGGATACAGCTCAGTGGTGCAGTGCCTGCCTGACAAGCACAAAGTCCTGAGTTTGATTCCTGGTATCAAAACAACAACAAGCCCAAACATCAAACGCCTTTGAGATTGCCCGAGAATTTTGGGATGAAGTTTTTCTTTCTGCAAAAAATGCTTTGGAGATCTCAATAGGTATTACATTAACTCTGTAGATCACTTTGGGTAGTATGGAGAGCTTTGCCCTACGAAGCCTTTCAATTTATGAACAAGGGATATATTCCATTTATTTATGTCTTGTTTTATTTTTGCACAAATCTCTTTGCTCCTTGATTAAGTTTATTGCATTGTTTAAGTTTAAGAATTATTTTCTTAACTTCTTTGCCCATTGTTAGTATATAGAAGCACACTGATTTATTTTCTTTTTGAGACAAAAGTCTTACTATGGTGTTTAGGCTAGCCTTGAACTCACTCTGTTACCCTCAAATTTGCAACAATTGTGCTGCCTCATCCTTCTGAGTTTAAGGATTAGAGATATGGACCAGTGCCCTCTACTGTATGTTGATTTTATATTCTTTAATTTTGTTAATTTCGTTTCTTTCTTCTAGCAGTTTTGGGTGTGTAGACTCTGCAGGGTATTCTATGTGTAAACACGTTGTCTGTGTACAGAGATAGTTTTACTCTTTCCTATCCAATTTGGAGCCTGTCTTTCCTTTGCTTGCACGATTGCTCTGGGCAGGAAGGCCAGTGCTCTGTTAGAAGTAGCAAAAGTGAGTGCATTGTCTTCTCTTGTTCCTTATCTACAAGATAAAGCTCACAGTGCTCTACCATTCAGTGTGATATCCACAGTGAGAGTTTCTTTATGTGATCTCTTATTAGTTTACATTTTTCTTTGTTCCTAGTTTGTGGAATATGTGTGTGGGTTTTTTTTTTAACCACAAAGGTTTTAATTTTGTTCAATGATTTTTTTTTTTTTTTTTGTTTGTTTGTTTTGTTTTGTTTTTCTCAGGCTGCCTTAAGGGCAGGTCTGGTAATGCAGTTAGAGGTTGGGACTGAACTGCAGTATCCTGCACCTGACTGCATTTGTGTGAGCAGTCACTTAACCAACTGAGCTAACCTGCCTGTCCCCTTTGTTAAATGATTTTCTTGCATCAGTGGATATAGTCATGTGTATTTTCCCTCATTCTATTAGTGTGTTATTGGATGATGGTTGATTTTTATCTTTTTTTTTAAAGGGTTCTGGGAATGAAACCCAGGTCCTCATGTATGCTAGGCAACACTCTTCCATGGAACCATACCTAGTTCAGGCCGGCCTTGAGCTCCTTATGTAAAATCCAGGCTGGGCTCAAACTGAATGGCCGTCCTCCTATCTCAGTATCCTGAGTGCTAGGATTCAGGATGTGTACCCATGCTAGGCCCAGCCCTGATCTTTGCAAGTTCATCCCCTTCTTGTATTTCATGACTAGAACACAGTCACAGAGCATAATATGCCTTTATTTTTTCTTTTGACAAAAAAATCACATAACCTAATGTGGCTCCTCTTTTTGTCTTGTTTTTCAGTAATCTCAACATAAATTTTTCTCTGCATTTGTTGACCAGCTCATCTCAGTGTTTGTGCTCACTGCTTGGGCTGTCATTTCTTTTACAAGTGTGTTTCATGTCTTCTATTAAAAGTTTTACTCTCAAAATTAAAAAAAGCTTTGTTTTTGTTAAAGTCATTCAGCTTATAAATCATGTCTATTATAGTGTTGATAGTGGTGCAACATATATCTTTTCGTATAGGTCAAAGAGCCTCTGGCATTTGTTTTCTTCACTTTCCAAAGTTAACTGTATAAATCAATAAGACAATGCCTTATTTTTAAGTTATGAGAACGATATTAGTCATGCTTTGAATGAGCTAACATCCTTAATCAGATTTTATTGGCACATTTCAGATGTGAACAGTAACCACATTCGTCACAGACAACTTGTACTGTGCATGACATAGCTTGTTTCTTTTGAGTGAGCTAATTTTTGAAATGAGACTTCAACTTTGCTTTTCACTGTTTAATTTCCACTTTGAGTGATACAGGAAAAAAATCATATTAGAGAAAAATGATGGAAGCCAATTGTATGTCTGTGTATTTCTATTTTTCATTGATAACTGGATGATTACAACATTGGGAGAGACGAGTTCCCCAATTAGGAAGCTGCCTCTTTAAAAAAAGATCAGTGTACCCTAAAAATGTAACTTTGTAGTAGAACACTTGCCTCCATGTACCAGGATCTAGTTCAATCGGCAGCACTAAAGTCAGTTTACAAAATTGGAGAAAATAATAGATATATTTTAACTGAAGCACTCCACAGAGGGTGCTTCTTACCTTTTAGAAAGTCAAGGTATTTTATAAAATTTCCCAATTTAGTTATTCCAAGTTTCAGAAAAATAATACACCAAAGTTACTGGCATATTATTTGGTGGTAATTTGTGTGTGTGTGTGTGTGTACACATGCTTATTGTTTAGTTGGCTACTGCTTGTTTTGTGTACCCCATTTAGCTATTCCTCTATAAGTCATGCACATTCCAATATACATTATAGTATATTTAAAAATATTCTAAAAAGGGTAAACAATACTTATATATAGTTATTATGAATTTAGTATGACACAAAGACAAGGGATCTACCCATTTTACTAATGCTGATTATGAAAGCTGAAAATGAGTTTTTCAGCAACAATAACCTAGCAACTCAAAGTGATCTTTTAGAGAGTTACTTTTGTTATGAGGTAGCATTGTAAGAACGCATTATGGGGGGATTATAGAGACTGGATCCTAGAAAAAATATAATTCATGCTGGATTTATATGATATCAAAGCAATTGTGATTATTATTTTTGTCTTCTTGAGGCAGACTATGCAATTCAGGCTGGCCTTGAGCTCACATTGCAGCCTACCTAGGCTGGTCTGGGATTCTATGTGGTCCTCCTGTCTCAGCTGCCTGAGGGCTGGGATTACAGGCTTGCACCAGTATGCCCAGTACAAAGTAATTATTTATAAATGTAAAACAGTATCAAGAACTTATCTTGCTCTGTAGCGCTACACGGGTGGAGTGGGGAGTTTCATTGTGCAGGCTTTGCATCCAGAGCTTTTCCTCCATAAAGCATACGTAGGTTGTTATGAACACCACTATTTTGAGATCTAGGCACTTTTAAATTTATTTTTTTTAATTTATTTATTTTTCCCCTGTATTTTAGGGAAGGGTCTACAGGGTGTTCAGGGTCTCACTACTAGATTGCACTCCTAGTGATCTGCCTATTTCCAGCCTCCCAAGCACTGGGATTACAGGCATGCACCATCATGCATCACCATGCTCAGTGTCAGTCTCTGTCTTAGCACACCCAGGGGGCAGGGCCAGCACAGCAGGCCCTGGGATCAAATCCTAGCCCCCTGTGCCTGCTTGCAAGTGCTTTAATCAAACACTTTTAAATTTAGAAGGAACTTGTAATGTAAAGCAGACAACCCAAACCAATGTACACATTTATTTGATTTACTCTGCACATTTGTTGGCCCACACAGAGGGTTTTTAAAAATTCAAATTAGTTGATGACCTTTAAAATGGAAAGGTTTCAGGGAAACCTCTTGATTTCTAGCTTTTAAGGGGAAGATAATTACTGACCCAGTAAGCCAACCTGGGCTTCATGGGGCAGCAGTTGTTGGGCTGAATAGCAGCTGAAGTTTCAGCAGCATCTTGCTTTCGCCAACCCTCCTGCCTCTGCAATGCCCCTTCCCTGAGATCTGCATGCTGTGCGCATCCAGGCAGGGGGCCTCTCAGTTCTTTCAGGAAACACCTGTAATTTTCTGCACTGTCCAGAATAGTGTAAGGTTCCCACCTCTAATCCCTGCGCTCCAGGAGGCTGAGGCTGGAGGATCCCAAGTGTGAGCCCAGTTGAACTTGGTAAGGTCCTGTCTCAAAATGTAAAAAAACTTACCAAGTCTCTGTCTCAAAATGTAAAAAAAAAAAAAAGGGCCAAGCATTTAGCTCAGTGTGAAGGCCCTGAGGGCAATGCCCAGTACTGCATGGTGTGGAGGTGGGGATAGGGGTGAAAAATAAAAAGAGCCAGGTTTATTTACCTGATTGTTTACTGGCTGTGCACCTGCTAACGTCATTCATGGTTCTTGGATTTAATTTCCCCCATGTGGAGGAACAGGAAGGAAAAGTTAAGACTATGGCTTTAAATAAGTAAAGCACAAAAGGATTTTGACAATGTCTGCTTTAGACAATGCAGGTGTAAGGTAGCACCTTAAAAGACAGAATTAACCCAAATACTATTTTTACTAAACAGTTGGCTCTAAACTCGTTTTCCCCTGTGAGGAAAATGGAAGAAAAGAACACCCAAGAAATGTTTCCAACTAAGCGGTCTGTGGAACAGAAGAGGGACATGGGTGTGTGTGTGAGGGAAGGTTCCAGGCAGCTCTGGTGGCAGAATTCTTGATTCAACATAAACACAAGTAGATATGGAAAATGAGGACCATATAGTGAGGTGTGTGTGTGTGTGTGTGTGTGTGTGTGTGTGTGATATTGTGTTGACTATGAGGAACACGCTGGCCTTCCAGAGGATGTGCCTTAATTTCCAGCCCCACACATGACCTCAGAAAACAGCTCATGGCTGGGTGCAAGGCCACACACCTGTCATCCTGACCCTGGGAAGGCTGAGGCAGGAGGACTACTACTGTGAGGTTGGCCTGAGCTACACAGCGAAGTGTCTCAAACAAATTGCCCATTTAAAGCTGTACTGGCAGCATGGCTGCTATTATCCTCGTTGGCCAAAGCAGCCGAACTGCCAAGTCCAGAGTTCGGCTGAAAGGGTGGTGCCTGAGGGCAGCATGGGGAGCTATAATGAGGTGTGATTTCTCTACCAAGGAAACTGTTCTGGGGCTGGTAAATAAAACCTGAGTCAACATCTGTTCTGGAAAAATATAGTCGTTTGTACTTATTAAAATTGGATTTTAATATTTCTATCATTTTCATTAAAAACTATGCTTTTGGATATGTATTCAGTTACTGTGCCAAGGACCGAACTATGGCTTAGCTCTTGCTAAGCAGGAACTTTACCCCTGAGCTCCTTTCTCAGGCCAAATACTTATTTATTTATTAAATGTATTTAGTACAGGGTCTACAGAGTCTCACTACACAGATTGGACTCATAGTGATCCTGTTTTTAGCCTCCCAAGTGCTGGGATTAAAGGCATGTGCTACCACACCCAATTTCAATCCCCATATCAGCATGCCCTGGGGGTGGGGTCAGCATGACATGCTGGGGATTGAACTAGATCCTAGCACTCTGCTGAAGCAGGCACTTTTGTCCGCTGAGCTATCTGGCTGGCCCCAAAGACTTATTTTCAAAATGCAGGAAATATAAAAAGATTGTTAAAATTCAGTGCACACAGTTGCAGAAATCCCTGCACACAGGCCTCACCCCCAAGCAGTTCTGATCCACATGGAGAGGTCTGCCGAGGACAGCAGCCCGGATGGAACTGGAATCACTGTCCCGTTCTCCTCAAACAGTGTCCAGTACTTTAAACTCTGAATTTCTTTGTGAGTGTCAGAGAATCAGAGTTGGAGAATCTCAGAGAGTGTTAGAAAGAGGGGGAAGAGGTTATCTCTAGTCACAAGTCAGCAAGAAGGAAACAGGAGAGTCAGGAGAAAGATGACTGCAACAAAAGCTCTCTGAGTGCAGAGGAGAGAGCACAGTGCGACCCTTTCCCGGCACTTCTGTAATGCAGGCAAAGCTGACGGTAACAGCACAGAGGGCCCACAAAGCCTTTAGGGGCCTATGAAAACATTTTGATTGCTTTAACATTGGAAGAAAAATACTAAAGCTTTAGGCCAAGGAAAACCTTCATTATAGGTTATTACTGTTCTTGTGTTTGTCATTGTCATTGTCAGTGGAATCATAAAGTATAATTTTGCTGTCATTTTATGGGGTGGGGCCTGTGAAGGGGGAGGTGCAAAGGGCCATCCAAGACCCAGCGCACCCTAGATGCAGAGGCCCTGCCGAGGCTGTCCAGATTTCTTTACATGCCTTGCACACTTGGCCACCTGTGATGTTTCTGTTCAAATTGTATAACTGGTGGCTCTGAGAACCGGAAGGGAGGGAAGTGAGAGAACGGCTATGCCGGGGACTGTTTCCAGAAGACCCGGATTCATTCCAGCTCTGTTGGCACAAAATGTGGTGCAAAAGGTGACAGATACGAAGCAATGATCAACGTGGAAAAAACAGAGTAGAGATTTAAAATACAGGGGCTTTGTGACAGGCTGTTTCCCCAGCCATCCAACTTTCTTCCTGAGACAACAATCAGGTGCCCCAATGAGTCGAGTAGCTCGACTTGGCTGGCTCTTTTCTTGTCACTGGGAGAAAACACTCATCACCTACAACTTAAAGGAGGAGAGACTTAATTTTGGCTCCTGCTCTCAGTCCATGGTCAGCTGGCTCAGAGGCAGGGATGATGTGGCAGTGTGGTCTGGCAGGGGACAGTCTCTCACATGTGACCTTGAAGTGGAGAAGAAGAAGGGAAGAGCCCAAGAGTGGGGGCATATGCATGCTAGGCCACCACCCTGGGGACCTGCCTTCTGGGACCAGCTCCAGCTACCGAGCCCATCAACGAATGAGTCAGTGTAGCACTCCCATGAGCCAGTCACCTTCCCAAAGCCCCACTTCTGAGCACGCAAGAGAATTTGAGGGAACATTCTAGATCTAATCCACAGTCATCCCAAGGGGCATGAACACGAGAAAAGAATGAGAGCACGTGTCCAGCTATAGTCTAACTCTCCTGATGTTCACCATCAGGTACAATTTTCCCATTTTAATTTGTAGTAATAATTATCCCATGACTCACCTCACAAAGATCTCTGAAAGCAGAGGTCTCAGAGAGCTGACTGTTCAAAAATAATTTCACTTTCCTTTCTGATTTTGTCCCATAAAGATGGGTAAGACATGAGAAAAGCAAAGTCTGTGCAAGCACTGGGTAGAGAATGAAGGCCTTTAAACACATCTAACATAAATACATGTAGCATTCAAAATGGTTTGTTGTTGAGTAGTTACTATATTGAGAAAGATGCTACAATACAGCTCAGCAGCGAGTTAAGGCTAATAAAATGCATGCTTTCCTCAAAAAGTCAGTTTCTCATGTAAAAATTGCCTTTAAAAAATACACATGTGTGTTACTTATCTATGAAACATAACCTTCCCTTTTAGGCTCTTTTATCTGTAAATTAATTCTACTCTGAGCTATAGGCTAAATAGGTAGCTCACAGTCATTCAAAAAGACATGCTTTTGTGGGCGTTATGTTAAAAGTTTACTCCATTCTTCAGAAGTCTTTCTGTTTCTAGAAACAGCAGTTGTGGCCTCCCCAGTGACCAACTGAGGATAGCGAGACTGTCCCCACAAAGGAGAACAGAGAGCACAGAGGTCCGAGGCTGGCTTCTGAGTGCCAGAGCCTAACTTCCTGGGGTCCACCGTCAGGTACCATATTCCCATTTTAATCTGTACTATAATTATCCCATGACTCACCTCACGAAGACCTCTGAAAGCAGAAACAAGAGCTAGCATATAACTAACAGGGCAGCATGTTTTCCTTGTTAGCAGCAGGGGAGGATAATGTACAGGAAAAGGTGATGTAATGATTGTCTCACTTTCATTATTCTCTCCCAGATGAATAACCTTCCACACCGAGGATGAGCTCACTCACTATTAGTGGAACAACATCTGGGGCGAGGGGCCCCCCAGCTGAACGTGCTTTTGCTTTGGGGCTATATTTAACCTGCAGAGACCCAACAATCATTACACATAACACACATACAGCCAAGTCAGGTCGTGAATATCTTTTCTAAAGGGTAAGGAAATACTCCTTAAAGTATTTTAGCATGCAAGACTTTTCCTTATGAAGCAAAGTCTTAGTGTACTCCAAAAGAAATCCAAGGCTATTATTAGAGTGGAATATTTAAGACATGTGACAGATGCCTTGGTCCTATTTGGCTGGGGCTGGAATATTTGTCATAGCTATCTAAGTTTAAATTTCAAATCACAGATAGGAATCTCTCTCCTTCAATTTCTCTACTCATTCTTAATTTCCAGGCAGGCTTGCCACGCTGACAATAGTGACTTTTGCAGTGTAATCTATCTAATAGATTTACAGTAAATGATGAATCATCCTGGTACTTAAATCTAATGAGTAATGCTGTAAGTCAATTTGGTTTTAAAAAATGCAACGCAGCTAAGGTCATCAGTTAAATGTGCTAATACAGAGTAATGTAGCTGCTCCGACACTCGCGCAGGTCACGACGCCAGAATACTCTGGAATCCGCTGTGTGCTCAGGCCTTCAGGGGACTGCTTACTTAAAACCATGACATTTAGAGAGGGCGGTAAGAATTTCATTCCATCAGGATCATTCCTTTCCTTGGAGGCGCCTCTCCTTGTTCTACCCCCCAACGTGTACCAGCATTTCAGCGAGAGTGTGCTCCAGCACCCTCTTTTCTTATTTAAAACACCAACTTTAAAGATAACACCTATTTATTGGAGAAAATATGGGAAAGTAAGAGGAACAGAAAGAGGAAAATACAATTCATCCTGACTTTAGCCACCTGGACCTTTTGGCATATTTTAAATTTATTTTTTCTCTTAATTTGAGTAATTGCTGTAAGTCAATCTGGTTTCAAAAAATCCAAAGCAGCTAAGGACATCGGTTAAGTGTGCTAATTTCTCCTATTAGCTAGTCTTCAATTCCATTCAGAACTGCTGTGTGATAGTACATCATCTGACTATACCTGAATTTATTAAATCGATTCTCTGCTGCAAATTTAGTGTATTTCTAATTTCTTTCTATTGTGAATAATGCTGTAATTTCAAGTCTGTGTGGTTTTTGGTTTGGTTTTGTTCTTTTAACAGGGAATTGAATTCAGGATCTTGTGCTTGCCAGGCAGGTGCTTATGCTGCTGAGCTACCTCCCAGGCTAAAATCTGTGTAGTTAAAGCTCTACACAATACACGATTATTTCTTTAGGAGAAATTTGCAGAAATAAAACTGCTGAGTAAAAGTGAATGTATGCATTTAAGGATTTTGGTGCCCACTGAAGGTTCCTGCATGAGGGGATTTTCCCCTTTTCCTTACAAATAGATAGTATTTTAAAGATTAGAAATGCTGCCCTGGTGCCTCTGCCCTAGTTTCCTTCTGGTTCATTATTTAAAATAAGAGGACTGGAATTGTTATTATTATTATTATTATTGTTATTATTTTTTTTTCTGTATTTTAGGGCAGAGTCTACAGGATGTTCAGGATCTCACTACTAGATCAGACTCATAGTGATTCTCCTGATTACAGCCTCCCAAGAGCTGGGATTACAGGCACGTGCCACCACACCCAGTCTTAATTGCTGTCTCAGCGAGCCCCAGGGACAGGGCCAGCATGGCAGGCCCTGGGATCAAACCGTTGGCCCCTGTGCCTGCTTCTAGGCTTTTTAATCCACTAAGCTATTTGGCTGGCCTGAGAGCACTGAAATTACCGGAAAATGATATTTGACCTGCCAAATGAATTTCATTATCTTGCTTAGCTGTATAATGATTCTGTGAGCTGGGTGAAATTTAGACAGAAGAACCAGTACTTGCATCTGGCTCTTGGGTCCCTAAAAGCCATTCTGCACAGCTCTAAGCTGCAGTTTCTTCTGTAGTTTTCTCATTCATTCAATCATTAATTCTACACACTATTATAAGTATCACTCTTCTAGGGACTGGGGACTTAGTGGTGAATGAAAGAAAGTTCTTGACCTCAGGGACTTCCTAACAGGGAGATAGAAAATAAGTTTATCATACAATATCAGGTAGCAAATTCTGTGGGGAAAGATGAATCAAGGAAGAGGGATACAGGATGCCAGGCTCCTGTGTGAATAGAGTAGTGAAGAATGCTTCTTGAATGGCCCCAATGAGTGAAGCTTCCATGCAGATCCATGGAGCATGCAGTCTCCAACTGGAGGAGCATCAGGACAGACTCACAGCAGGTGCGCCTGTGCATTCGGTGCATTATACAGAGGCCTAGGGGGCTGGAGTGCATGAGACTCATGCCCAACCTGAATCAGTACGCAAAATTCTGGGGTGCAGGGAGGTAAAGATTAGGCACAGGTGAGCCCTGAGAAGTTGACTTTCCAGCCTTGCTGGGGAAGTTGACATCATTTCTGGAGTTTTGAGGAGCAAAGATGACCTGTCACCTGGATCTCCTGCTGTTGAGGTAGCTTTAGATAGCTGCACCTTGGGCTCTCACATTAAAGCTCTAGCCCTCTATGTCTGAGAGAAGCTCAAGCAAGTATATTTATGGGCTCAAAGAAAGGAATTACAATTACTTGTCCTCTCTAGAAGAGGAATCCTACCTATTTCCCCATATTACTGGGGAATAAAATAGCAAAATTAAAAATAAGCAGTTTATTTTATAGAAATTACCATGCAAAATTGTAAAACTGCTCCACTTCTAAGTCCAAAAATAATGCAGTTATTAATCACATGAAACAGCAAATATCTATCCACAAAGCCGCTGTTTCCTGATGTCACTGAAATCCTTAGGTCCTATGTGTTCTGTTACTGGAAGGAATCTAGCTTCCTTTCCATTCTTGCAAATATGTCTTATATAATTTAAGATTGAATTAATTTGTTATACATTGAGAATGTAAATGTTTTCATAGCCCAATATCCAAGACTACAGCAGCAATATCATTACTTGATCAAAATTGGCCTGCCACAGATAAGCTGCTTAATATCATCCCCCTACACCATATATATGTTTACTTACTTATGCTGTGATACTAGGGATCAAGCCCAGAGCCTTGTGCATGCCAGGGACACTATCACTCAGCCATAGTCCCAACCCCACAGTGTTCTTTAGACAGAAGAGATGTGAGGTGCATTCAGAGCTTTTGTTGTTCCAGTATAAGAATACATGGAACTAAGTACAATAGTGTATTTTAGAATTTTCTAGTTTCGGGATTTGATTCATTCTAGGTATTCTCATAGGAAGGGGGGATTTTTAACATTTAGGACCAGAATCTCTGCTAGAGAAATACATGATTAGAAGATCTTCTTAAAGCAGGTGGTAGTGGGAGACAAAGACGAATTGTAACTAAACAGTTCTATAATAAAGAAGTGGCAAAGTCTAGGAGGTAGGGGAGTGTGGGAGAGTGAGGTGCAGAGAAGTGTGGTACCCATGAAAATCTTTTCAAGATGTAGATTATGTGATGTTCAATTTTATGATCATTTTATTTCTGTGGTGCAAACTCTGCCTTTCATGTCCCAGATCTTCATGGATTCTATATAGACAGTGTACTGTGAAAGTTGAGCACATGTCCTGTGGCCAGAAATGCGGGCTTCAGTGATTGGCTTAATGTGGCAGAGAGAGGGACAGCACGTTCTACGCAGCAAGAGAATCCATCAGCTGAACCAACCCGAGAATGAGGTGTTCAGAGCTGGAAGCAACCATAAGAAAGAGAGGCTCATGGGAATTCCACACCATTTTGGGGACAGGCCTGGGACTTTTCAGCTGCAGAGATATGAAATGGGAGCTTGAGTCATCTAAGGAGGCAAGGAGATGCTGTCCACTCTGAGCCATGTGTTAACAAAAATTTGAAATTGGATGAGTCTTGTATAAAATGGAAACATGTGAATCTGTCCCACCCCCAGGATACTGTAGATGGAACCTAGTTTTTCTAGTTCTTCTGGTGCTGAACTACATCCCCTGCTTTTGCTTCATTGCCTCTTTTTTTTGAGACAGCATTGCTAAGTTGCCCAGGCTGATCTTGAACTTGCAACTTCACAGAGTGGTGGGCTCACGGGCGTGTGTCACCTGGTCCAGCTGACATATGAGGTTTCTCATTTCCCAGGGACAACAAGAACCTTGTGCTGAATTACTGGAAGTTACCCAGATACCTTTGGTCTAGTCATTGTTAACTTCATCATATTCTTACTTTATATTTTTCTTATTGCGATAAATCTTACTCTATAATTCAAGCTGCTTTTTGGCTCACTATGTTGTCGGCTCAAACTATTCTGCCTCAGCTTCCCAAATGCTAGGATTATAGGTATGCATCACAATGCACACTTGCCTGAATTTCTTGATTTGTATACCTCTGAAGTTCTTTGCTGGATTAATGAACTGATACACAAATGTTATAGAAATGAAACTGTATGTGATTTTCAAAAAAAAGATACTTGGAAAAAGGCTGGGGTTGTTTGTGAAGTATGGGTCCTCAATTCTTTTTCCTTTTTTTTTTTTTGTGGAACCGGGGACTGAACTCAGGCCCTTGTGCTTGCCAGGCAAGCAATTATTCTACTGAGCCATCTCCCCAGCCCCCGTGTTCCTCAATTCTCCCCAGTTCTTCAGAGGAGCTGGGTTTGGTCAGGTTAGTGGCAAGCTACATGATCATGCTTAGCTCTTTCAGATCAGTGGAAGCCCCAAATGGAGACTCATTAGAGCCTTACAAGACTTCTCACTAATCATCTATCCTCCTCCAAAATTCAGTCATAATTTTTGCAAAGTTGGAAGAAGAAGAAAAGTGTTTAGCAAATATTATTGCTTGGATAAAATATTTTCCAAGTATATTTATTGGTATGCCGCTTTATTTTGTTTAATTGACCACAAGTTACAGAGTAATACTAGATACCATGTGCATAAATATATTGAAATTATGTCTAGAAGACAAGCCTGTGGCATATGTAATTGGTTCCATATGCAGGAGGAACTTGGCCCATTAGGTCAGGTGAGGGCCACCTACAGAGGTTCACCTAACTGGGTGGTTAAGGATACAGAGGATTTGTGCTACTATCATGTTAGAGTGACATTTAGAATAACACCATGAGCATGAGGGAGAATTCCTGATTGAGTAGGTATGATTTGTTTACATTTACTGAAAATAACTATTTTTGGCTTGCATCTCCATACTCAGGGAAGATGATTTGTTCTCGGGAGTGCATAATCCCAGGATCCAAGGGAAAAAGAAACCCAACTCAAAGCTACTTTAAATAAAATCAGAGCTCAGTTTGAAAAATATTGGAATAACTCAAAGACTGAAGGCTGGTTCTTAGAAACTATAGGAATTTTATGGCTTCCATGTCTGGAGCCAGTGCTTAAGCACTAATAGCATAGTCTTCTGGTCTCTTACTCATGTTGGTTTTGTTCAGCTTTATTATGAGGAATGTCTTTTTCTTCACGGGAAAAAGCAGCATTTTCCCTGTCGTGGCCTCTCTCTTATTTCATAAATGAAAAGGAACTTTTCTCACCTAATTTTAGAGTTGAAAAAAATCCCGGGGCAAGCCTCTGAGTAGCTAGGCTTAAATTATGCTTCTAAACTTTGGGTGAATTCCTGTGGGTAAGACTGAAAAGCATCATGACTGGTTCAGGCTAGTCCTCTATTCATTTCTGGAGGATAGAAGCATGGGGTTGTTATGCGCCAAATGTGTATGTTAGGCCTTATGGTCCTTCTTCCTTCTTTACCTTAATGGAAATTCCTGGCAGGAGGAGCCTGCTCACAAATTCGTCCTAGCCCAAAGGAACAAAACTCCTCCTTCATCTTCAAGGCAGATAGTTCTTTGCTTGGCAAGATACTGCAGCAGGCCCAATTTCTGTAGCACAAGCAGACTTCTGAAAC
The DNA here is from genome assembly GCA_004027165.1 of Ctenomys sociabilis. Taxonomy (NCBI): domain Eukaryota; kingdom Metazoa; phylum Chordata; class Mammalia; order Rodentia; family Ctenomyidae; genus Ctenomys; species Ctenomys sociabilis. The sequence goes on along the minus strand of PVKA01029261.1, from coordinate 10,448 downwards.
TGGCCTGACATTAGGAAAAATAAACCAAAACTTTTTGGGCAAAATCTTATAAAATACTATTTCTACTGTGGTCAGGGGAATTTAGACAAATAACTTCACAATTAGAAAAAGTTTATCTTCTTTAATGCAGATTTAGAGTGTAGTGTCTTTTTATTTTTTATTTATTTTTTTGTGGAAAAATAAAACAAAAGTTCATAAACATAGGTGCATATTGCTCTAGTGTGATGTTTTTAATTTTTCCAGAAAGATACCCATAAGGAAAATAGCTGTGTCTAATGGAACCTCTCGTTCTAGGAACTTGGAACTTGGATTTTTGAGGAATCACCATACTGATTTCTACAGTGGTTGTACCAGTCTGAGTGTGCTATCTTTTTTAGAAAGAGTATTGTTCCACTAGAAAAGGTGTTTGAGATACATTTAGTCCAACAATTACCCAATGAGAAAAGTGCCAGAATGATGAGGTTGTGAAGATTTATGTTGAGTTAATGCAGAGATTTCAAGACACCTCAGCCATGGAGATATAAAGCGTGCTTAACTATTCTGAGTCTCCTCATTATGAAAGACATTATTGTGTGGCTACTGTACTGTTTAGTTGCCCTGTCCAGGTGGGGTTCATGCAAGAGAAATAGGTTTGCATTTGGTGATCTGAAGAACTAAACATTTTTAAAGAGAAGGCTAGGCTTTCAGTAGAGGGCAAGGTTAGGAGCCAAAATATTTCCACACATGAGGACATGTGTAAAGGACTTATAGTTCGTTCTCCCTGGGTCATGGAAACTGTCATATTTGTCATTCAATTTGAAGTTTCTTCCCTCTGTAAGTGCTCCATAGTTTTCACTAATCCTTTTATTTGCTTTGTATTATGCACAGGTTCTGTATTGTCATTTTAGGGAATTATAGAAGAGAAACAAAATGAAACAAGACCCATTCTTCCATGGCGACCATTATATATGACAAAAAAAGAAATCCCACACTATCTGGATGGCACCAGAATGAAGAATAAGGACTGAGCTAAAGGCTATAGACAGGGACAAATAACCCCAAAACGTAGCTTCAAAAGAGGGTAATTCAGAAGCAAATGTGAAATATTTTCTCCCGTACCTCAAAGGAAGGTAACTCCCAAAGGTTGACAAATGGGAATTGTTAAGGAAGGGCAAACACTGCCTTTATTTTCTGCCAATCAGACTTTCTCTTCTCTTGTTCTTTCTTCTTCAACATTTATTAATTGCCTTCAAAATGGCCCAGATGCAATTTGCTTATACAAGTATTTAGCTGTTCATTTCATTCTACTACAAATTTTTGTTGGTTTTGTCTGTTATCCCCTCTAGACTTCAAAAGCAATGTCCATGACCCATACCCAAGGGTGGGACGGTGCAAGACATAGTGCTTTGCATACTGTAAGTGCTTAACAAATGCTTTCAATTTGATTTGCAAATTATTTTCTTAATTTAGTTCCTTTTTGCAAGAACCAACTGTGTTCTAGTCCTGACTGCATTTCACTTTCTCCTCCAAAAAAAATTATACCTAATATTTCATTAACTTTTATCTTCTTAAAATGACACTAAATTGAACATAGTTTTTGCTAAGCTTCTAAAAGACATGAAATCACAAACATTTCAGGAGTCAGAAGATCAAAAGTTTACTCTTTTCTCCTGTAAAGGAAAGGCTTACAATGGGGCATTTATTTCTAAGAAAAGTTTCTGATGCTTTTAGGATGATCTCAACTTCTACTTAAAAAGGTAAACTGTTTTAGGAAGAAAGTAATTGTTGGGTGAAGAGGATTCAGGTTTTCTAGTGGCTCAACAAGAAAGGTCAGCTCTTGAGAAATTGACACTTTAAAAATTTCCTGTTGACAAATGCTGCTCAGCCTCCACCTTCTCTAATTACTGCACGTGACTGCTGATGCCACCGTCATCAGCGTAACGGGAGGTTCTCACAACATTGCACCAATCTTCTGGGAAATCCAATTTTGTATTTTAAAGTAAAGGATGATAGTTCTCAATCTGGAATGTGTCTGTAATATGAGAAGTGGAATGGACAGAGTTCAAAATAACATGTACGTTGTGAGTGCAGCTATTTAAAATATTTATATTCATGGAAGAGAATATTGCAAAATGAAATAGTTGTGTTTGAGAAGAACAGAAAAAAAGAAAGAGATTGTATTTTTTGGGCGAAAACAAACCTGCTCTAACAGATTCCTCACAATCCAGTGGCTAAAAGGACAAAAATGTTTTTTTTTTTTTTTTCCTTTCATAGCAATCCAGGGCAGGAATGATTTAGTTCCTTGTGGCCACCCAAGGAAACGAAGGCCACTCTTTCTCCCTATTCTCATGACGTTCCCTGGAGCATAGGGCATCCTCCTCATTTTTGGGGTTGTATCATAGCTATGTTCAGATCAAAGAAAAGGGACAATGTGAAGGGATTTATGTGGTATCGTGGGGTCCAAGCTGAGAAGTAGGACTCTATATCTGCTCTTATACCTTTGGTGACTGTTGCTATAAGCCTACATTAAACTTCAAAGAAGACTGGGAAATGCATTCTTGTTGCATTGCTTTGCACCTCTACCAAGCAGAGATTGAATTTTGGCTGATAGTTTCTACTGCTCTGGCTGTCAGTCCTTGAGAATTGCACTTGCAGATTTACATATGCTGTCTCCCTTAATCCAACCAATTCCACGTCTAAGATGCTGACAGTCTCCAAGCATGTGGCCTTTGCGGTGTGCCTGCTGTCGTTTAGCATAATGGGATTCTGAGCGTTTCTTATCTTAAAATGTTTTAATGTTGTTATATTGTACTTCTAAGCTAGAGACTCCATATTTGTTTATCTCTGAAGCTCCTTTTAGCTCCAGTATATCACTTTTTCATTTTCTACAAAGCGGAAAACACATGGGCCATTGATTGGAACTGAGGGTGAGACTCAAGAAAACTGTAAGCTGAAAATAACTGAGAGCTACTGAATCACATACAGTGGCTTTTATACTCTGCAAGTTTTTGTCTCATCATTCGCCTTCGTCAATCTCTAAAGTACATTTTCTTTGCATATTAAAAATCTTCAACGATATTATACTAAACCTTTGTTAAGATCAGCATTCAATTACTTTATTAAATATACATGTGGCTTTAAAATGTCAGTATTAGAGAATTAACTATTTTTTATCATGGAACCTAATATCTAATCTAAAAGAACATACCGGCATCTATTCCACCTAGCAAAACCATAAATGTTAGCATTTTAGGGGGGCTCTCTGCTGTTCCCACACAGGCCCCATTACTGGCATCTCATCAAGTGCTGTCAGTTTGACTTCGTAAATACATTTCCTCTTCCACTTCTCTCAGGCCCTGTACCTGAGTACCTGGACTGATGCCCACTCCTGGTTCTCTGTTTATCCATCTGTGCGATGCTGCCATGAAGAATCTAAGACCCAAACTGATAACATAAATCAATTTCTCAGTGACTTCTACAACAGCCTCACACTAAGGATTGCATATCATTTGCCTTAACGACATCTTCCCCCATAGTCCCTTTGGCTGCCATCAAACTCCTTCAGGTCCTCAAATAGTCCATGTGCTGTCTTGTTTCCAGGCCTTGGCACGTGCTGCTGCCCTCCCTTCCTCTGCCTGTCTAGTGTACGTGTCCCCCGCCTTACCTGCAGTGCCAGCAGGAGTGTCGACCTGACCACCCCAAAAAGCACTCATTGCCCTGGCTGTAGGCTTCCCTACTCATCTGTTTTTAAACAGTCTTACCACTTCCTACCTCGTTTTGATTTTCTGTTCATTTGTCTATCTCTTCATGCAAACTGCAAGCCTCTTAAAGGTAGGGCTAGTGTTTACTTATTTAATTTTTGGTGCTTGCAGCCTGGCAGAAGATAGGCATTCAATAAATATTATCTTGCCGGGTGTGGTGATGCATGTCTATAATCCCAGCACTCAGGAGACTGAGGCAGGAGGATTGTTGTGAGTTCGAGACCAGCCTGAGCTGCATAATGAGACCCTGTCTCAAAAAGACAAAAAAAAAAAAAAAAAAAAAAAAATATATATATATATATATATATATATATAATTTTATTATTTTATTTATTTATTTTAATGTATTTAGTACAGGGTCTACAGGGTCTCGCTGTATAGATCCAACTCATAGTGATCCTCCTGTTTTCAGCCTCCCAAGTGCTGGGATTATAGACACACGCCACCACACCCAGTCTCAGTTGCTGTCTCAGCATGTCCCCGGGGTGGGGCCGGTACAGCAAACTGGGGAATTGAAACTTGGCCTCTGAGCTCTGCCTAAGCAGATGCTTTAGTCTTCTGAGCTATCTGGCTGGCCCTCCGCAAATACTATTTTAGAGAAAGAAAGCGAAGAAGTGAAGTCTGGATTTGCCACGTGAGCCCTCAGTTTTCTCAGGGGATATGGAGAACTATCTATTTACTCTGACGTCAGCCTTCCCTGAGTCCACTGAGCAGGAAAGCAAACCTCTCAGGGCTCTCTGACTAACAGACGATGGAAGCAATTGCTTGTCTTTGCTGGGAGAGCCCATAAATAAATTGCACGAATCATGGTTACGTTCCTGGTTATGGATGCCACAAAAATGGCCTAAGAACTCCTCTTAAACTTATGACAGATTTCAGTGTTGGCTCCTTAAGGTGTTTTCTGGCACATTTATTTCCCAGCTCCACACCTGGCAGAGAGACGGTATCATAAAATTGAACATGATTGTGTTGGACAAGTCAGCTGTGCTTCTGGTAATAAAAGCACAAAAGCTGCATTTATATTCTCATTGACTAAGTGGGAACTAATGAAGATACATCTGAGACGGGTGTGAGTTTAGGGCAGACTTAGAACCTGAATTTGGCTGCTGAATACATGTCCGCTGACCTTTTCAGTGTCTGGCAAGCTTTATTTTGAAAACAGATCTGATCTTTGAATTATGACTAGAAAATCCTCATCTGAGCAAGAGTCCCCCACTCCTACCCTTCCTAAATAAGAGAATAATGGTCTCTGTCTTTGAAAGGTTACAGACTATCCTCTGAATAGATAGGCTTCAAGTCAAAGATAATTTTGACTTGTTCTGGGCCCTCACTTAGAAGGTGCAGTATCAGGAACTGAGTTCTGGTGTGAATGTACAGAGCCTGAAACAAACAGGAGCCTTCACTTTTCTCCAGTAATAAGTTCAGATATAGAATCCAGATGTGGTAAGGCATCTCAGAATACCACAGGCTGTTTAAGGATGAGTTGTGTCCTGCCCCCTCCGCACCCCTTATACAAAAGTCCTAATCCAGGCTTCCTGTGAATGTGATCTCCTGAAGAGAGGGTCTTGGCAGAGGCCACCCAGTCAGGATGAACTCAGAGGGCGGGCTCCAGTGTACTAACTGGTGTTCTTCCATGAAGATTAAAATGCTGACACATGTGAGAAGACAGCCAGCTGAGCATGGAAGCCACGACTAGAGTTACATTGGGAACACCTGGGGCTGAGAAGGCTCCTTCTGAGAGGCTCTGAAGACAGCATGGCCCTGCCAATGCTTGATTTGGGACTTCTTTCATCCAGAACTCTGACAGAATAAATTTCTGTTGGCATAAGCCACCCAGTTGTTGCAATTTTGTGATGGCAGCTGTGGGGAACTAATTCAGGGGAGAGCCAGGCTCCTTTCACGTCTCTGGCGTGGCTCATGGCTGTCCCACCTCTAGTGTCCTGTCTAAGATCCAGAAAGTAGAAAAGTCAAGGACAAAAGGTGTCTGCCAGAGGAACCTATTCCCTTTCTCATCCTAAAATTGGTGTTTTATTTGAAGAGAGCACAAATAATTTACATTTAGACCTATATGTCTTCTTTCTGTTTACTTTTCAACAGACTTCACTTTTATTTTTATTTATTTATTTATTTATTTATTTTTGTCTTTTTGAGACAGGGTCTCACTATGCAGTTCAGGGTGGCCTTAAGCTCACTTTTTAGCTCAGGCTGGTCTCGAACTCACAACAATCCTCCTGCCTCCGCCTCCCGAGTGCTGGGATTACAGGCATACGCCACCATGCCCGGCTCTAGACTTCACTTTTTTATTTTTTTATTTTTTTTGGTCTTTTTGAGACAGGGTCTCAGTATGCAGTTCAGGCTGGCCTTAAGCTCACTTTGTAGCTCAGGCTGGTCTCGAACTCACAACAATCCTTCTGCCTCAGCCTCCCGAGTGCTGGGATTACAGGCCTGCGCCACCACGCCCGGCTTAGACTTCACTTTTAAAAGAGTAATTTTAGGCTCTTAGCCTAGTTAGGCAGAAGGCACTGCTCTCCCACGTGCTCGCTCTTCTCATGCACAGTATCTATGTGGAAGCCATCCCACACTGAAGGCATACTGTTGTTATGTTTGGCCCAGACCAAAGCCCATAGTTCACATCTGAGTTTGGTCTTGGTATTGTATATTCTACAGCAAATGTGTAGAGATGCTGTTCACCATGATAGCATCATACAAAGAGATCTACTGTCCTAAAAATGTTCCGTACTTCACCTGTTCATCCCTCCCACCTTCCACTACCCCATAAACCACTCATCTTTTCACTGTCTCAATAATTCTGCCTTTTTCAGAATGTCAAACTGGAATCATACAGCCTGTACCCTGTTCAGACTAGGCTATTTCATGTCTGAGCCATGTTAAAGGCTCCTCTGTGTTTTTTCCTGAGCTTGGTAACACATTCCTTTCTAGCAATAAGATAGTCCATTTTCTGGGTATAACGTAGCTGAGTTGCCTTATTTATTTATCTACTAAAGGGCATTTTTTGTTGCTTCCAAGATTTTTCAGTAATAAATAAAGCTGATATAAACATCCATGTGAAGGTATTTGTGGGGTATAAGTTCTTTAATTTTTAGTTGAGTAAATGTCAAGGACTACAAGTTCTAGATCACTTAGTGTGTATTGAGTTCCATAAGAAACTGCTGAAGCATTTTCCAAAGTGTTACCACCAGCAAGAAGTGAGAGTTCTTATTGCTCCACACCTGTGCCAGCACTTGCAGTCATCAGGATTTTCGATTTTGGATACTGTAGTAGGTTTCTCATTGTTTCCGTTGGCAATTCCCTGCAGACATATGATGTTGAGCATCTTTTCATATGCTTACTTGGCATGTGTACATCATCACTGGTGAGCTGCATAGGTTCATTTTCTTTGTTGAGTTTTTGGAGTTTTCGTAAATTTTGGACAACAGTCCTTTATCAGATATGCAATGTCTCCTGCAAGTATTTTATCACTGAAGTTTGTCCTCTTTTTCTCTTGGGAGTCTGATTTCTTTTAAAAAGATTTACTGGATTAAAAAGATTTATCCAGCAACTTGCCATGCCATTTCATGACCTCAGTAAATTTCTGAAAATGCATTATTTTAGTTGAGCATACTGTTGGTATACACAAAAGCAATCTTTTCTTAGAAAGGGAGAAATTAAAACGAGATACCTGGTGGTGTGTTACTCTCTTCAGGAGCTTACAACGAAGTGCTGGAGACTGAATGGCTTCTGAACGACAGGAGAGTTCCTCACAGTTCCTGAGGCTGAGAAGTGCCACACCATGGTCCTGGTGGTTCCCCATTCAGAGAGGGCCCGTTTTCTGATTCACCATGGTGCCCTCTTGCTTTGACTTCACATGGAAGACAAAGTAGACAAGCTCCCTTGGTTTATTAAGGAAACCAGTGCCCATCGTGAAGCCTCCATTCTCCTGACAGTCACTTCCAAAGGCCCCACTTCCTAATACCTTAGCATCAATGACGAAGTGTTAATATGTACATTTTTGAAGGACACAAATACATTCAGACCACAGCAAGTAGGCATGACTAGTATTTAGCATAGAAACTTTTTTACTTAGAGATCTGTAAATAATTTTATGATTTGGTAAAACTAAAAGATCTTAGACTTTAGATCTAGATCATATAATCTCACCTGCATTTTCCCTCCTAAAATTAACAATTATTGTATTTAAATGCTAAAGGAACAATTAAAGTCTGTTTAACCAATCCCTCTTGTTTCATACGTGAAGAAGAATTCTTGAGGCTGGAGGTAATAGCTCAGTGGCAGAGTGCTTCAATGGCACTGGCAAAGCCATGTGTTGAGACTCTAATACTTCAGAAAGAAAAGAATCACGGAGGTGTGTAAGTCGTGTCGCTGAGGTCAACAGCAGAAGCTCTGACTCTTCCCTAGGAGCTCTTATTGTTCTACTTGCCTTGTTTGTCCAGTTCATCATGGGAATAATGTCTTTATTGAGCTAAGTGTCAATATTTAGCTAAACACAGAAACTTTACTCAAACAGCTAAATGTAGCATCTATTCATTTTGCTTTTTATGTCTTCTACCTAAAGCTGTGAATGAAAACCAAAGGCTTTCACCTCTTAGGCATAGAAGCAATGCTCTGGGTGACATAAATTGAGGTAAGAATATTGGTTCTATTCCAGTGAATTAATTGGTTCTGTTTTATTTATTTCACAATTCAGTGCCCAGTGCAAGAAGTCAGAAGAATAAAAATTCAGCTGACTTTAGGACCACCCCCACCCACCAGAAAGAGTCAAGAAGCTAATTTACTCGCATCTTTCCAAAATACATTTATTGAAGTCTTGCAGATTGTAAGACATCATGAAAGGGTACTTTCAATTGATATATGCCCTCCAAATTTGTCTCTACGTGTTGAAAGATCAAGTGATACTGTGATTTATGCATAAGAATTGTACTGCAAAGTTAATGGAGCTAAGCTGAATGACATTTTGTTTTATATAAAATGAATGTAGCTGCATTTGTCATTCAGGTAATCTTTGATGTGCTTATTTCATTAATAGAAATTACCCTCACAATATGCACAGTAGTCAGGTAATAAAATCTAACCCATTGGTCAAGAGTACCAGCATATAAATCCATCAACTAGGTTAGGAAATTGTCTGCTATTCTCAAGTCAGATGTTGGTAGAAGATTACAGTTACCTGCAGAAGCAGGTATTGTATTGGAACCAATCTGATGAAACCTGGATGGAAAAAAACCACTTCATAACGATATCTACTGTGATGCTCAGGGGTACTGTTCTCTGACTCATTCAAGCTCAGGCGTAAACGCTGCTGAATTAAGCATTACCTCAGAATGACGAGGCAGGAGCCAGCCAGCCAGAGATCACCACAGGGAGACTCAAGAAGGCACACAGCAGCTTGCCTTGAGACTTCTCCTCTGTAGCGCATGCCAGGGCAGGCTTATACTTTTCATTGTGTTCGTTAATAAATGATGCATTTCAGTAAGCTGGCATTTGGAAGTCAAAAAAAAAAGAGATATTGAGAAGAATCCCTCTCTTATTTCTGCCCCTTCCCTTTGTTAAACAACTGATGCGGTCAAGTTTAGTGTACTATCATAATACTCATATCTGAATGGATATATGCATTTGGTGTTGGGGACCAAGCCACGGGTCTCACGCATGCTAAGCAATGCTCTACCGCTGAGGTACATCCCAATTTACTTTCTATTATACAAAACTTCCACTATACATACAAGCAGAGAGAATAATAAAGTGAACAATGATCACTAATTTGTGGTAATTTTTCATTCCATCACTAGCTTAGGACAAAGCAAATCCCAGACACTATATTTTATCAATAAATATTTTAGTATATATAAAAGTTGCATATAACAGCAAAAAAAAAGTATATATATATATATATATATATATATATATATATATATATATATATATATAGCTGGAAAAACAGCTCAGTGGCATAAGCACCTGCCTGGAAAGCACAAGGATATGAGTTCTATCCCTGGTACCGCATGCTGTGCTGGCCTCAGAATCCTGGACTCCCTGTGCCAGCCCTGGAACTGGGTGTGGTGGTGCATGCCTGTGATCCCAGCACTGGGAAGGCAGAGGCAGAAGGATCACTTCAAGTCTGAACTGTGTAGCCAGACCCTGTATCAAATAAACATATAAGAATTTTTCAAAGTATATATAAAAATTGACTCTTAAAAATCAACTTTATTGGGCAGGGGAGATAGCTCAGTAGAATAAGCACTTGCCTGGCAGGCACAGTTCAATCCCTGGTACTGCAAAAATAATAATAATAATAATAATAATCAACTTTATCATAAGTGAAATAAATCAGATCCACATGTGTAAATATCATGTAGTCTTCTTAATGTAACAACTAAAAAGAATAAAAATAGAAAGATATAATACAATTAAAAGGAAAGTGAGAATTTGAGAATTAAACAACAAAAATAGGGCAAGGAGAAAAGCTAGGAAACATGACAGGGACAAAGCCATACATTTATATGCACAAGATGGTTGAGGCAATGACCCTGAGAATTTTTAGCAGGTTTTTGAAACTAGTAGTTAATTGGCAGGGTTCTCACCTTGACTAACTATATATGTGATATCTGTGAACTAAGCAACTGCACTGAAGATACCAATGTGTAATACTAGGGCCATGCTTGGAATCCCTGTCATTCTGGTCTTCTTTTTTTT